>CM048819.1:60283960-60517545 GCA_026586065.1 Dioscorea zingiberensis | reverse complement strand
GAGGGAGAATTGCTTTGGTTTTAGATTTTCTCAGGGAGGATTTCACGTTTGAGGTCCACATTCTTGGGAACAACCGGTGGTGACATTTGTCACCACCTCTCAAGTTCTAAAACTGGCACCTCGATTACGAATCCTCCTGACATTTCTTGAGTTCCACTTAATTTCTGTATTGTCGTTGTACTTTTCTTTTTCCAAATGTAATAAACTTTTGTCTTCGGTTGATTAGCCTTTTTCTTCCCTTGTCTTATTGCTTGAAGTACGTAAAGTTGCTAAAATCTCGTAGAAAGCGAAAACTTTTTGTCTTACTTATCTATGACGAGAATGCAGCGTAGCTTGTGATATGTGATTTGCTTGTGTATTGATGATTCTCACGATTGCTTGATTGGGCAGTAATTGTTGCGTCCACGATATAGTCTTTGTTGATTAATTATTTAAAGCGTAGATTGTCCCCTTTTGGAGGCTGGCGGTTTTGGCATATGGAAGCTCTCCGGGGATCGGTGTGTTCTATTGATGTTGTAGCCAGTGCGGCTTGGTTTATTGGAGCCGAGTTTGACTTTGTTTGAAGCTAATATGATCCTTTGGGATCAATATGGCTTGTTGAGCGGTACAGCGGGACATTGGAGCCGATATGATCCAGTTTGGGGAATCCGGATATGCGCAGCTTATTGAGCCGGCGGTATGGGCATTGGGTTTGATCTTGAATCAATCCCGGGATCGGTATGATCCATTTTGAGCCCGAAATATAGGTACGTTGATATTGTTAATCTGAATATCGCAGGGATCACGGGGTGTTATATGATCCGTTATGGGCCGAATATATGGGCGATTGTAGCCCTTGATTATGACTTCAAAGTTGGTTCCTCAACTTTTCTTTGTTGAGTGAACAAATTTTTCCAAGGGTAAGAAAGTAGAAGGAGAAGAAATACAAACCTATATATCAGGAAGTAACTAAACAAAATTTTTATTGATAGTACCTCCATGAGAGATGTTCGAATGGCCGTTGTATGGGCGGCTTGAGGCCCTCACGTCCATCCATCTTAGAAGAAACCAATAATATGCCTGGGGCGCTAAGGTACTGAGATTTCTTGTACAATATATGGACCTTCCCAATTAGTATTGAGTTTCCAGTTAGGCTCTTGTTGCCTTGAAAAATGTTCTCTCTCAACACTTTAGATCTCCGATCACGGAAGGTTACTTCTTTCGCCTTGCTAAATTTGTAGTACCTCTTGACCTTAGATAAGTATTTGCTTTCGAACATTAGCGCAATCTCTTTTCCTCCCGGTAGATCCAGGTTCAGCCCGAGTTGCTCCTCATTTCTTACTTGGATCAAAGGATTGCGTTCTTGGTGTGGGTAAGATGACTTCATTGGGAGCACGACCTCCACTCAACGCTGTAGTGCGAAGAGTCTCACGGTTGGGATTGGCGGTTGTCGATATGCCCATAAGGTATTGAACTTCATCAACCCGATTCGACCCATTTAAAGAGAACTCTTGTCTTGAACTATGCAAAAGAGTTATGTTGAATTTACTTCCACTTGTCCATTCGGTGGATGAGTAATGAGAAATAAGCCTTGATTCAATACCAAGATACGTGCCAGAAACTTCTTGAAGAAGGATTATGGTAGCGGCCATTATCGCTGATGAAGGCCACGGGCAAGCGAAAGCCGGATAAATGCTGATTTCCATAAAAAACCCTAGCAAGCCTTTAACGTGATGCGTATTCATGATGGTTACGCCTCCACCCACTTAGTAAAGTAGTCAATGGCCACAATCAAAAACTTCATTTGCACGGTAACTTCTGAGGAATGGGCCGACTATATCAACTCCCCATAAAGCAAGCGGTCTTGTACTCACAAGCTAGCGGTGGAAGGTAGTGGGAGGGCGGCGCTTGAATATTAGCATGGCGTTGACAAGCATCACATTTCTTCACAAAATTAATTGCATCCTTGTTGAGTCGTTGAATAATATCCTTGTCTAAGGACCTTATGACTCAATGCTCTTCCTCCCAAATGATCTACACGCAATCCCTTCATGAAACTCACGAAGAACATATTCTCCTTCCGATGGAGTGCGGGCACTTTAACAAAGGAAGAGTAAAGATTTCTTGTAGAGTACGCCCGATCCACTCTGTTTATCGGGAAGCTCTTATAGTGACTTCCCTCCGCTTCCTTTGGGTCCTAGCGGGAGAGTTCCATCCTCGAGATAACTCAAAATTGGATGCGATCCAACATGGCTCGATGCGATATCCATGAGTTCCTCCGGTGGCCTACTATCAATTATCCTTGTTGCTAAAGAAATTGAATGTTGGCCGGCGCAGCCTAGGTGGCATTTCGCGGAGGCAATCTTTGATAGGAGATCGACTGTGATTCTCGGATTAAGGAATTTTGGAAATGTAGAAATTTCACCGAAGCTTATGGTTAGCTTCTGCAACAAGGACTTATATTTCACCATGTGATCTTCTCTCGCCTCAAATTCTTCGCTCAGATGGCCCACAACCAACTGGGAATCAGTATTAGCTTGCAAATTTTTCACACCAAGACCACGAGCCAGCTGTAATCTTGCTATCAAAGCTTCATACTCGGCTTCATTATTGGTGGCTTTGAACCCAAATCTTAATATGGTTGAAGTGTTCCATCCCGATGGTGATTGTAGGATCAGTCCTCCTCCAGAACTCTCTCCAGTGGAAGATCCATCCGTGTGTAGAATCCAACAAAGTGAAGGATGCATCGCCGATTTAGACAACTTGATGTTTGATGGATCATCATCACATGTAGTTGTCGTGAGCTTCGACATGAAGTCAGCGAGTACTTGGGCCTTTATCGAAGTTCGTGACTCGTAGCTGATTTCATACTCCGCTAGCTCAAGCACCCATCGGGAGAGGCGTCCCGATGTGTCTGCCCGATGTAGGATCTGCTTTAATGGTTGATCGGTCAACACCCTTATCCGATGTGATTGAAAATAGGGACGAAGCCGTCGGGCCGCAACCACTAAAGCATAGGCCAACTTTTCAAGAGAGAGATATCGGGACTCAGTATCAGTGAGGACCTTGCTCGTATAATACACCGGTTTCTGCAAATTATCCTCAATCTTCACCAATACTGCACTGACAACAGCGTCGGTTGCCGATAAGTAAATATAGAGCTCCTCCCCGGGTCGAGGCTTTGCTAACAAAGCCGGTGACTGCAAATACTCCTTCAACTGTATGAATGCTTTCTCGCATTCCTCATTCCATTCAACTTTGGGAGCTTTTCTCAATGCTCGGAAGAAAGGAAGATTCTTTTCTCCTGACTTGGATATGAACCTCCCTAAAGCTGCAAGCTGGCCGTTGAGTCTTTGAATCTCCTTGATTGTTCTTGGGGATCTCATTTCTAATACAGCCCGTATCTTCTCCGGATTTGCTTCAATACCCCGATGTGTGATCATGAACCCCAGAAACTTTCCTGATCGGACTCCAAATGTGCATTTATTGGGGTTGAAACTCATTCCAGATGCTTCCGGGCGCACTAAAGGTTTCTTCGGATCGGTAGTATGTTGTTACGCACTAGTGTTTTCACCAAAATATCATCAACATCACGCTTCCACATTTCTTCCGATCGATCTTTGAAAACCTTATTCACCAATCTTTGAAAAGTGGCACCGGCGTTCTTCAAGCCGAAGGGCATGACTTTGTAACAGTATGTTCCTCTGTGATGAAAGATGTTTTCTCCACATCGACCTCAGCCATCTTGATTTGATTGTACCCAGTACGCATCGAGAAAACTTAACATTTCATATCCGATGTGGAATCTACTAAGTTGTCAATTAAAGGGGGTAGCAATCCTTAGGGCAAGCTTTATTCAAATCACCGTAAAATCCACACACATTCTCCACTTTCTGTGGATTTTTTCACCAATACTACATTGGACAACCACTCGGGGTAATAAACTTCCACGAATGAAGTCGACTTTGAGGAAGCTTGTCCACCTCTTCTTATGCGGCTGGAGCCCGATCTGGAAGCTGGCTACTGCTTGCAGTATAAGCGGTTTATGCCGGGATCAACATTAAGCGGTGTTCTATGATCTCCCTTGGGACTCTGGCATCTCCTCGTAATCGAGGCAAAGATATGACATTTCTCTTGAGAAATTCAATATCTCCTCTGATCTAATGGTAGACTTGCTCCTATATCACGGGCGATGCAGCGGTTGTTCTTCTTTCAAAGGCATGATCCTCGGTTCTTCAATAGGAGTTGGCGCTTTTCTCTCTCATCATCCTCTTCTTTGAATATCTTCTACGGTGAGAGCTTCTCGGATGGTTGCTTCCCTCACCGTGCCCTTTGAGCATTGTTGCATAACATCGGCGGGAAGCCAATTGATCACCCTTTACTTCGCCGTAACCATTTGGTGTAGGAAATTTAATCACCATATGGTATGTTGACGGAACAGCTTTCAACAGATTGATTGATGGCCTCCCAATGATAACATTGTAGCTCGAAGGACATCGTACAATCAGGAAGTTAATGACAGCAGTAGTAAATCTTGGGGGAGTTCCAAGAGTCAAAGGTAGAGAGATCATACTGTCAGGTTGAAGTGGACTCCCGTTAAACCCGATGAGTGGAGTCCTTATGCGAAACTTCAGGTTCTCCACGGTAGTTTCATTACATCAAAGGCCGATGAAAATATAATATCCACCGAACTCGGTGTCGATGAGGACTTCGCTCCACTATGAATACCCGATGCAGGAACGTGATGGAGTGCGTCATCATGAGGATAATGGACTCCTCTCAAGTCCTCATCGGAAAAACAGATTTGCATAGGACTACGGGGTCTCTTCAAGGAAGTTACATTCTGAACAGATCCAACTGCTCTTGTATGGCTCTTCCTTGACCTTGAACTCTCTCCCCCGTATCCCGGGCCTCCAGCAATTACTGTTACCCGTGTGTCACAAGGGATAATAGGTTGAGGAGGCGGAACATGCTCGATCTCCGGTTCCGACTCCTTTTGTAAGAATTATTCGATTTTCCTTCTCTAACAAGGCCTTCTATAGCATTCTTAATTTGGATACAATCCTGGATAAAATGCCCTTTATCACAGGTGGAACTTGCGAATTTCTTACTTTTTCCTCTTAGGATTATCCTTACATAAGCATTTGTGGAGGCTTTAAAATTTTTCGATCCACGAATTTGAGAGAGAATGTCTTCCAATGAAGTGTTAGGGATGGAGTAGTTGTGGTACTTCTCTCCCCTTTCGGGATGTTACCCCGATGTGGCGGGGTCTCCTTTCCTCGAGCCGATCTGCTTTCAGGTTGATTTGACCCCTTCTCTCGAGGTTTATCACCTCTCGGGCTCCTTCTCTCAATCCGGTATGGGTGAGGATGATGAGTCTTCTTTTTAATTTCTTCAAATTTGCGCAGAGATCACTCTCCCGCCACATCGCCTTTACCTCTTGGAAGCAATATATTTAGCGACTAGGCTCTGAAAATCGAGAGGCAGGTGGGGGTTCTCGTTAAGGAATCCTTAAAGGGTCCATCCTTCAACCCTTTCACGGCTATTCCCACAACTAGAGCTGAATTCATGTCCACCATGCCCTTTACCTCCTTATTGAAGCGGCTAATGTACCCACGAAGACTTTCCTCCGGTCTTTGTCGGAATCCTATGCTTGACGCTTAGGATTCTTCTTTAATTTCTATTCTTGGCAAGAGTGCGAAAGGAAAAGATCAGGAGAAAGTTGTTGAAAATTATGCACAGTTCCGGAGGAATCCCCCTGAACAAATCATTAGGGCATCCCTTTAAGTGTCCAGAGGAAAGCTTGACACATAACGACTTAGTGGGTCACATTGACCATCATTTCATCTCTATAACTCTCCAAGTGCTCACAGGGATCGAAGTCCGTCGTAGGCGAACATTTGGAGGAGTCTAAAGTGTTCGGGGAAGGGAGCTTCCCAAATCGCCCTTATAAAGGGAAGTAACATGAGGAACAAGTTCTTTGGACTCGTTCTCTCTCCGTCGCCTCTGTGCTTGAGGAGAGTAGCTTGTGATATGGTGAGTCGTATTTGTGGAGCTGGCGCTGGAGATGAAAGCGGTGTGGAGATCGGCCTGCGAGGAAGGATGCTGCGATCCGGTGGCGATCTGCGTTCTCACGGACCCGATCACGTCCAGCGATGGGTCTTTAGCCTCGATCGAAGGATTGGTGCGGAAGGCGTTGAGATTCCCCTCCTTCTCACTTCTCTACCTTCATCTCTCCGATTATGGTGATCACGATGATGATGTCTTTGGATCGAGGCTTCCGGTGAAGGTTCCTTGCTTTCACGATATCTCGGTGATGATGGAGTGCTTGAAGCGTTTGGGGCTGATGCGCCTTTCTTTCTCCGCTCTCCTTGAGAGAGGTTCGGATCCTTGAGGAACCTGCTATGCACGGGAACATCTTTGGCTGGCGTGCTTCACGAAGAGCTTGTTTCGGTTCTTGATTTCCTGCGCCATCGCCGGCGCATTACGGATCATTTTGAGCCCGGCATTCACGGAGAGGACTTCCCCTCCGGGAGGTGCTATGTCTTCCCTTTGGAGGGTTCTTTGAAACTCCTCTTCCCTCTTCACGAGATTGGAATCTCTTAGATCTTCTACGTATTCTTTGCCATGAACTTTTCGTTCTCCTCCCCACGCCGGTGCCAAATTGTTAGTGTGAAAATTGGATTTGGGGCCCAATTTGACTAACAATTGAATTTATATTTTAGGAGTGGCTATCCTAGAATGAGATGAGAGAGAATCCAAGCAGAGAGAGAGAGAGAACAATTCAGTAGAAAAACCCTAAAAGGTGGGGAAAAACCAGAGGAGAAAGAATTCTCACTTATAAATGTGGTCCAAGGAAATACAAGAGATCTTGCTACCATTCTCGAAATGGAAAGTTGGAAAGAAAGTAGATTCCGTTTCCAATTAGTGAGCTTAGCTACTTGGATCTCGGAGATGTCCAAAATGATCGTGACCTTAAGCCTTTTATAGGCGTGGGTGGCGTCTTGGCGTTTCTCAATTTAGTCACGTGTTTGCCAGCTGTCAATCCAGCTAAGTGCCAACTAAGCACCCGACTAAGCTTATCGGAACATCTCCGGTTATGCTTGTTCTAGAACTTTACGGAATGCGGGGCTATCCTGATTGTCCTTCTTCTAGAGAGCGATATAGTCAATCATGGGTTTCTCTGTCATACTGCTTGGCCGGTTTGATGAGCTTCTTTACGATCTGGATATGGTCTATAGCGGTTTTGTCATATCGGTTCATATCGGATCGGCATGGCGCTTTATAGTGGAGTTAATCCGATCTGATGAGTCGGCTCATATCCGGAGCGGTCATATCGGAGCGGTATCTTTGTAATATTAATGTGAACTCACGGGTGCATGCGTTTCAATCGTGGTTTACGGATGGGTGCCACGTGTCCCAATACTTTCATCCCTATCATATGGTATGTAAATATGCTCATTTGAGCGGCTTATCAAATATCCCCACACTTAAGCATTTGCTTGTCCTCAAACAAACAAGACAATGAAAGTACAAGAGAACAAAGATGATAAGTGTTCAACCTCTAGGCTATAATAGTAATGAATACGCTCTATCCCAAGTTCACCATGCGTGAGTGTGTCTATTCTCACACTTTCACACGGGACCCAGAGTTTGTATAATGTCATCGCAGCTCTAGATGAGTGTTTTCACTCCACATACCATGTTCTAGAGTCTTAGCAAGACAAGCATTCCCTCAATGGACTCTAGAGAGTCCTTGAGGCCCTAAGTTTTATGCTAACCAACCCTCTATGGAGAAAATGGTGGACAAGTTCGAGAAAATATATATATATATATATATATATATATATATATATATATATATATATTTTTTTTTTTTTTTTTTTTCATCATTCGGGTAGGGCATCTCTAATAGATCCGACTTTCCCGTGCTAAAGATCAGTGTAGAGTGTAAGTCTTCTTTTCTTCAGGATGCACATGCTGTTTAGGCACCAGAACACCCGGGTACTTAGAGGGTTATAACTCTACCTAGATGTGCTCATACTTAGAAGTGATTTTTCGAATTAAGGAACACCCTGATCAAGGGCCAGGACCCTAGGCTACTTCATCACAACAAGTAGAGGAGCACTGTCTTTATTGCTCTAATGACTCAACTACTATGTACATACTATTTTATTTTTCTCTAACTTGTCCACTAAGTTGAATTATGAAGGGTCAGAAGCTAAACTAGTGCCACGAATCCTCTTGGAGCCATTGAGAATAATGCTTAGCAATTAAAGTCAACAAAACATGGCAGTGGGTTATCTATTATGACTAGAGCTTTTGAATTTCATGAATATAATCTCTAAATGTCCATGGTGTGTTGTAGGAGAATTCTAAAAAAATTTTGGGTACTAAAATGGTGAACAAAAAGTAGAGTGAAACATTGCGTTTCCAAATAGTGCCATCATAGGTCTGTGTCAAACATGCTTCAAATAATTAGCTC
The DNA here is from genome assembly GCA_026586065.1 of Dioscorea zingiberensis. Lineage (NCBI taxonomy): Eukaryota > Viridiplantae > Streptophyta > Magnoliopsida > Dioscoreales > Dioscoreaceae > Dioscorea > Dioscorea zingiberensis. Next base: position 60,509,081 of record CM048819.1, on the reverse strand, counting down.
CCTATCCCCACACTTAGAGTTTTGCAATGAATTTATCAATGGAAGGGAGCTACCCATCCCCACACTTAAAATCGTACATTGTCCTCAATGTACATAATTAAATTGAAAAGTGTGTAGTATGTAATAATAACAAAGAGGAGGGCAAACTGAGACTTCCCCGGTTATATTTGGTAGATGGTGTTACAATTTGGTTTATACATGAAAGCTTTTGTCTGGGTGTTCCATCATGAGTATCTGCAAAATAGAGTGAGAGAGGAGGAATAGCTCGAAAGGAGATGACATAGTGCAAGAGATAAACAAACGAAAAAGGAGTTCTGTTAACAATAAATCTCAATGATCCGTATGTAGCTACGCTTTCATGGGATCTTTGTGCGGCCTTAGGCGAAGGGTTCAAGGCTGGCTAGGTTGCTTGGGCTCGATGTGGTTGTCGTAGTGTGAATGGTCAAAGAGGTGAATCGTGGGTGAGCTCGGCAACGTGCCTTCCTCCTCATCATCTTCGATGCACGGGCGTGGACCTTCCGCACGAGGTGGTGTGGACGGAGCTGCAACTTGGAAATGTTGGTGAGGAAGAAGTAGTGGAACCCTGATGCGCAAGTTGAGTTGGGACATGGTGTACTGAGCAAAAGGTTGGTATTTCAGGTTTGCCTGCAAAAATAGCTTCTGAGAAAAAAAATCATTTAGAATGTTTGCAGAACAGCATTGTAGCAGTGCCAATCACCATGTGAACGGGCCAGTGAACGGCCGTTCACTATCCAGTACAAAGACAGGTATTGTTTAAATCAAACTTGCTGTTTCCATAAGGCTCAGATTTTGAACAAAACATTAATGCATACCTAGTATGATGAGTCTAATGATGCAAATGCGGACAAAGGAATTTAATGTCAATAGATCTCATAAGTTCTATCACTATAAAGCAAATAATACAAAGAGACAAGATTGAAAAGAAATTTTTGACTTGGGTTGCCTCCCAAGAAGCGCTTGTTTATGCGTCCACGAGGCGGCGTACCTTAATTTTACTTATGGGGGGTCATATGTGAAGAGGCATCCATCAGTATTTTTATAAAAACACTTACCAAATAGAATCTTCCCCAAATTATCATATATGGAGCAAGTTTGAGAATGCATACCAGGGTCACCTTCATTTAGTGGGTGAGTTGAGGATTTAGGGGGTACCCTTTTTCTTCGTCTCCATACATAGCCACCGGCAATGAGTTTCAGCTCCTTCCACTTTGTCTTCGTGACAACTTTGGAGGTTGAGTTGAGATAGTGCCAACATTCATGAGCTCTTCATGTTGTTCGAGTTCCTCCAAACATTGAAATCTTTGGATCGGCATGTAAAAGTCCTCCAAGCGGTCGGTTGTGATCTTGTCAACTTCATCGACACTATAAGATGTGTCATCATGATCCATGGTGTGTCGCATGGCTTGGTAGCGAACACCACTTCTTGGTCCCCTACTTTCGAAGTGCCAATCTCCCATGGCGTGGTCTTCCAATGCTTTATTTGTAGCTAAAAATTAAGGCGACCAAGTATAATCGGGACATCTACATTATCATCAGCGTCCGGAGGACAAAATCATTTGGGAATACAAATTGATTGATCTGAGATCAACACATCTTGACTAGCCCCTTTGAGTCGTTTCAGCGATCTATCGGCTAGTTGAAGTGTCATCCCGTTGGTTTTGGGGCGCAAGCCTAATTGCATGTACAACTTGTAGGGCATTACATTTATACTGCGCGCGAGTACGCTAATGCCTTTTCATAACACCTTCACCAAGTATGCAAGGGACTACAAAGCTCCACTGGATCCTTTAGCTTTTGGGCAGCTCATGTTGCAATATTGCGAGAACATTGAGCATTCAGCGTCCGCGACACTGCATCTTCTAGTTTCCTTTTGTTGGAAACTAGTTCCTTCATAAATTTAGCATACTTTGGCATTTGGGCAAGGACCTCCACCAGCGGTAGGTGATGTAGCTATTTGATTGTCGCTCATGAATTTTGTGAACTGAGCATCTTCCTTGTCCTTTCTAAGCCTCTCCGGATATGGAATTTGAGGTTGATATGTGCTTTGGGGTGTTTGATCTACCCCTTTCTCTTTCTCTGCTGATTTCCCTGCTGAGTCTTGTTGGGGTTCAACTTCCTCCACCTCCACAGCACTTTCAATCGGTGGCTGTGCAATGGGTGACTGCACTTCCTTGCCACTTCTCAAGGAGATGGCCTTGCACTGCTCCCGGGGGTTTGCCTCTGTGTTTCTCGGAAGGGTGCCTTGCGGCCTTGTTGAGACCTCCTTTGCTAATTGCCCCACCTGGTTCTCCAATCCACGAAATCTTTGCTTGGAGATTTACGATGCTGGCATTAGTCTCTTGCATGTACTTCATCACGGTCTCTTCGAAGGTGGATTTCTTTTCTTGCGGTGGCCTTGGTATCGGCTGAAAACCGGGTGGATATTGTCCCGCTTGGGGTTTCCCATATGAAAGCGCAGGGTTGTTCCACATTGGGTTTGGTGGTCGATACTGATTGTTTGGCATTCTTGTTGGTTTCCCATGTATTTGACTTGCTCCATAGGTGATGCCTCAGCACAAGAGATTGGACAATTCAAAAGCTCATGGCCTCCTCCACAAGTAGTGCAAAACATAACGGCAACCGGAGCTGAGCTACTGCCAACATGGGGGGCACCACCTGTGGTAAGGCGGTCAATTTGTTTTGACAGAGTGTCCAATTTTTCAGCAAGGAAGGTGTCTATAGAAGGAGGGCCTTCTACCGATCCCACGAGCTTAACTTGCTTATCCCTCGTGGACCAATGGTCCTCATTCCCGGCCATGTCCTCGAAAATCTTCTCCGCTTCTTCGGGGTACTTGTTGCTTAATGAACCTCCTGCAGCACAATCCACCAAGACTCTATTGGCATTGTCTAATCCATTGTAGAAGGTGCGGACCTTGCTACAAGCATCTAAACCATCTTTGAGGAACAGCGGAAGTAGTTCACTGCGAACCTTTCATAGGCTTGGAGAATGTTTCACCCCATTACACTTTGAAGGCATTGATGTCAGATCGGAGTTTTGCGGCCTTGCTTGGTGGGAAGTAGCGGCCCAGGAATTTCTCTAGCATGTCAGCCCAAGAACGGATGGAACCCGAGGGGAGCGATGTGAGCCAACTATAGGCCCCTCCTCGTAGACTCCATGGAAAGAGTCGCAATCTAATGGCTTCATCGGTGACTCCATCTGGCTTAGAAATGTTGCAAATTTGAAGGAACTTTGCTATATGCGCATGAGGGTCTTCATCTGGCCTTCCATCAAATTGAGCTGAATTTTGAAGCATATGCATTGTGCTTCCCTTGATTTCAAAGGTGTTGATATTAACATTCGGAGGGTGGATGCTGAATTCTTCTCCGGTGTATTGAGATCGCTCATAGTCAGCTAATGTACTCCTTCTTTCGACCATAATAGGCCTTTGCTTGATTTACGTGTCAATCTCAGCTGTGGGTAAGTTTTTAAACCCGCTTTTAGAAGAAGGATCCAGCGACGAACCTTCTAATCCTCTCAAACGTCGGTGAAAAGTTCTGTCAATCTCATTATCTCTTTCCAGTAGACCCTTGGGGTTCCTTCGGGTCATGCAACGATTCCTCGCACGAAGAGATAAAACGAAAAATGAGTATATAAAGGATCAAAATAAAATAAAATAAAAGAAGAAAAAGAAAACAAGAAAATAAGAGACTAAATCAATAAAATCCTAGTCTAACTAGCAATCCTATTCCCCGGCAACGGCGCCAAAGACTCTGATGGGTGTGTTTCCGCAAGTATATGGGTCGTGATCATGTAATAAAGTGGACTATGGAAGTCGGTTGTCGAACCCACAAGGAATAGAGATTGCTAAGTGTAAACCAAGCTTTACTAACCTAGTCTAAATGGTAATTTGGGGGGTTTTGGTTTTCAAAACTAAAGAGCTACAAAGGATTGCAAATAAGAACTGAAAATTGAGAGTTGATTTGGGGTGAATCAATGGCAAGAGAGGATACTTGGGTATGTATCCCTTTTGGATTTCAATTCTAAAGATGAGCAAAGATGTTTATGAATCAAAGTTTGTACTTCTTGTGCCAATAATCCCTAATTTATATCCAATCCCTCTTCCAAGGTGATTGGATAACTAGTCTCCTAGGACTTGATATGAAGCTCAAGGGAATTTATCTATATTGGAAGAATCATGGGGTTGAATTCGTATGAAAGAGTCGTTCGCCCTTCTAGTACCCGATTCCTCGGTATACTCATGAAACTTTCTAATGAAGTAAGTTCCTAATACAAGGAGGCGCTAGCTCTAGCCCTTGTATTGCACACAAGTAATTTCTAGTGATGAAATTACAATCAATACATAACATTCATTAGACATTCAAGAAGGTACCAACAAATCATCATAAACATTCAATGCTATTAATACTCAATCCAAAAGTTCAACATACCCAAGTACCAATAGATTAGTTCCCCATGAAAGGGGAACTCAAACCAAAATGGGAAAGCTTACAAAACAATGAAAGGTTAATGGAGAACACCATTACCTCCAATGCTTGCAACTCCAAGGTTCTCTAATCTTAAGATTTGGGGGAGATGACCCCCCAAGCCCTAATCTCTCCTCTAGCCTCTCTCCCAAGCCAACCTCCCTCTAAACTCTCATACTTAACTATTTATACCCATGAATTAGGGCTCCACTAAAAAAATTACAACATTGCCCTTGATTGGGCTCATGAAACTGCAAAGTTACGATGAGCAGCGGCCTGCGTGAGCGGCACGTTCATCAATCCGTTCATCCAGCGGCACATTACGAACCGGTTTGGTCAGCGGCGTTCATCACCCGTTCATCTCCGACTTGCTTTGAGGCAGGAAGATGAACGGCCATTCACAAGGCCGTTCACACTCTCTTTGTGCCTGCCTTTGTGCCCAGGTGTGAACGGCCGTTCACAAGGCCGTTCACCCCCTATTTACTTCAAAATATCTTCGTTTGTTCTTCGTTTTGTTGAGAAATGCTTCCTTTTCGTCGGGGTGGCCTATTTATGCCCTGTTTACAAAATATGAAACATTTTAAGTACCGGCGGGCTATAAATCATTGCATTTGACATGAAAATAAGTATATATATGGTATGTAAATATGCTCATTTGAACGCTTATCAGACTCATTATAACTAGGTTTCATAGTCTTCTCCATCAGCATTTGGTTACTTTGGATGACCATCTAACACAAACAATTGTATAGATATTAGCCTTTGGATTGACTTCGGCTTGGATTTTGGTTTGCTTAAAGTTAATTAATAAATAAATCAAGTTTAAGTCATAATTTCAAACTAAGTAAATGAGTCGAGCTCAAATCTATATTCAAGATAGGTTTATAATGTTTATTGTTATGAGATATATTTGAGATATAGATACATATAAGATATATATGGTTGTTAGATATAGTTTAGTCCCACATCGGTTAATTATATATGGTGTATATGTTACTTGCCTATAAATAGACTTCTGTTGTATATTAAATAACATGATTTTCTTTATAACCTTTCTCTTAACATGATATCAGAGAGCACAGGTTTTGAATCATCTTAAAATAATTTTTTTTTGTGGGGGCCGGGTCCTTCTCAACCCGGTCCCAACTCCTTTGTCCTCTACGGCTCACGCTGCTCAAGGATGTCGCGCCACCCGTCTTCTCTGATCTTCTCTGGATCTTCTCCAATCTTCCCGATCTTCTCCAATTTGCCTAGATCTTCTCTGATCTTCCAGGGTTTTCTCTAATATTCACGGATCTTCTCCTGATCTTTCCGACTCTGTGTTGCAGCTCTCTCTCTCTTGGCACCTGCTCTTTCTTTTCGTGCTTGTCCTCTTTCTCTCAGCTATTGCTCTCTCTCTTAGTGGATCTTCTCCTCTACTCCTAACATGGATCCTCCCCTGATCTTCTCTGATCTTCCTTGCTCTTCTTCTCATTGTGTGCATGCCCGCCTACGTGTTGTGGCTCTCTCTCTCGTTCTTGGCGCCCGCTCTCTCTATTGGTACTTGCCCTCTGCGATTGCTCTCTCTCTCTCTCTTTGTGGATCTATAGTGTTTGTCCTCTCTCTTGGTGGATCTACAATGATTTCTCTCTCTCTTGGTGGATCTATATGTGTGATCCTTTTCTCCTTTACTCCTAACATGGCTTCTTCTCCTCTCGGCAACCTGCAACCTTCCTCCTTCTCTTCCCGGTTATCCACGACTGGCTTCTTCTCCCCGGTGACCCCTTTGCCTTGGCGGCTCTTTCTCGTCTATTGGCGACCACCTTGTGACCCTTTCTGAAGGGTTTGTTGATTGGGCCTCTCTGTTGGGCCTTCTTGTTTTCCATGGTTATCTTCATGGCTTCTCCATGGAGTTTTTATGATCTTGTGTCCAAACTCAAGTTGGTACGCACACCACCTTGAGTTTGTGGGATATATAGTTGACCAAGCACATCAGCATCGATTCTCACTTTACCCGGTGTTTTTCTCGTGATCAAACAATCTCCCTTCGTTATCTTCCATCTGAGGTCCAGGTTATTGATATCTTCACCAAGGCTCAGACTCATGATCAGCATTCTTTTATGTTATTCAAACTCAAGACTCATAATCCGCCTTGAGTTAGAGTCTTGAGTTTGAGGGGGAGTGTTATGAGATATATTTGAGATATAGATATATTTATGAGATATATATGGCTGTTAGATACAGTTTAGTCTCACATCGGTTATTTATATATGGTGCATATTTTACTAGCCTATAAATAGGCTCTGCTGTATATTCAATAACATGATTCTCTTTATAACCTTTCTCTTAACAGAACCGAGTTCGAACCCCCGCTAACCTTAGAGAGGGCTGAAGTATGTTAAGGTGGACTCCACACCTGTGCTCGTCCCTAACTTCTCTTATGGAAAAACTTATTGCCTTTCTCAAAAAAAAAAAAAAAAAAACATCCGCACCTTTCTTTATTTACTGTGTTCACCACAACTTTATTAACTTTTTTTCCCAAAACAAATTTAGTCAACCACACTATTTTATAATTTTAAATCCAAAAATTTAAGATAGAATCAAAACATAAACCCTAATTTTTATTTTTAATTTTAATTTTGATACATATAAATATTTTTCTATAGGCCTTGAATTATTAAAAAGAAAAATTAGTAAAGACTATCATCTTGAAACCAAACATCTCAGGGCTACATCGATGCAAAACTCGTTGTCAAGATCAATTTTCATAAATGTGCATAATTTGCAAACTTGGAAACTTTTTTTTGATAAATGTGCATCAACCACATTCTTTGAAATATCAAAAGGCTACAGATTACATAGTGGTAACCTTGGTCCCCGAGTTAGGTTAGGGTCTACAAAAATTATGTAGTTATTATTGTGCTCCGAGACATTATCTTCGAAGTCATCATCTAATGGCATTTGTGATGGCGCCTCCAGGTAAAGGGCAAGCTCCTCTTGACTATGGACTCCCTCGATACCAACTTTGATCTCTTGGTTGCATGTGCTACATCAAACCAAGAAAGCATTAGGAAATTAATATCAATGATTATTTTTGTGAAATGTGTTGTTTGCATGGAAACATCTGCGATTTATTTCAAGCCAAATGTTCTAGGTGATTGCCATCACTGCTAGTTTCCATCCCATTCCGGTGTTCCTTCCTACCTAGTTGGTTGGGGTGCTTTTGCCCCATATATATTGTATGAATTCTGACCGACCCTATATTGTGAAAAGTTTGTAGTAATGTCCCTAAATGTGTTTTGTAAAAGGGCAATGTTTCAATAGGTGTTGGACTCTACCTCTTCCTTGCTTTCACAAAGATAGTATATCATTTCCCTTTCCACCCACGCTTAGCTAGGTTATCTAAGGTTAGGATCTTGTTATCCCATGAGAGCCATACAAGGAGAGTTTTCCTTTCTAGGAAATGGTTATCTCCAGAATTACTTCTAGATTGGGCTTCTAAGTCCTCCGTCCACTATAAAGTGATAGATTAATTTTACGGTGAACCTATTATGTAAACGCCACTCCTGGTATGACTTTAAATTTTTAATCTTTTGTATATGGTTTATGTAAAAGCTGCCTCGTTTGTGGCTCAATCGATAACCCTAATTATGTTTTGAGTCCCCTACTCTAGTTAATATTAATCGAAAGGGTATATTAAATTGTTCCCTACTATGGATTTAATTTGATTTAAGTATGGGGTCTAATGGCAAATTTATCCTCTCATGAGATTAAATGAGAGAGGGTCCATATGTAAACTATAAAATATTCAGGGTATTTTTACAAATAGGCAATCGTGATCCATGCATGAGTAAAAGAATCATGTGACCCTTATTAATATCATAAACAACCAACATGAACATTGGGGAATAATTAGCAAACAACGCAATGAGGAGATAATGGTACGTGGACTTTGATAGCAATAAAACAATATAAAAAAGAAAAACAACGTTAGGATTTGCAGGAACCGGTATCTCAAAGAGAAACCGATTCCTGTCGATAGGGGACACCACATGGAAGAACCATGGGCACGTTCCTGGGAAGGAAAATGGGCTCCCGTCGAATCCCACATAAGCGTTGTCCATCGTTCATCCGGAGGGCAACGCGGATACAAGGCAAGGAAACCGTTTCTCTGCTACGTCTTCTGACTCCCACTGTGAATCCTGAGAAGATTTTTGGTCGTGCGTATCGGATTTACTGTGTCTGGACGGTGAGGTGCAGTATCATCCAGAGTTTAAAAAGAGCATGAGTTTCAGTCGTAAAGAGCAGTGTAGCTACCCTTACAGCGGAGAGCTCCGACCTCTCTCATGCCGGAGACCCTAATGAAGACCACAACCATAGTGGAGAGATGACCGTGTGTGGGAGCAGAGTGTCTTCGAGCCGGGGAGATAAGGTTGATAAGAGGGAACAACAGAGTGTTGTCGGAGTAATCCTCTCACCGACGAGCCATCGGGCACCAGAGCACCACCCTGGAATGAGAGAGAGGGTGAGGAGAACATCACCATCGCCAAGCACGTCACGGTGAGCTACTGCATCTAGATATGCATAGATAGTTATGAAGAGAGATGTAGTGCATTACAATGAAGCGCAACCCTTACTTATATCGTCACAGCAGCCTTCCTCTCACTGCAAACCCTAGTGCAACACTCACAGGTACAGGAGAAGATGAGGGCTATAAGAACAAGAGGAGTTTTGGTGCTGCTTAAGTTGCAGCTTTTCAGTGTTTCTACCTGCATATTTATTGCCAAATAATAACAAACAAGGAGCAAATCATGGACACGACCTACGTGCCTTTACACACTACTAACTAATCTAACAGCTTGCTGAAGAATAGGTCGTGAGGCAACGTTCACTGACCAAGCAAGTGTTACAGCATTATTTTGCAATAATTAAAAACACTAATGACTCCTCTGTAACGAGATTAACCAACAAATCACCCCCTTAAGCTCGTTACATCGCACCAAGTTGCTTGACGCCGAGCTTTTGACGCATCTCGATGAACTTGTTCCGTGCTAACGGCTTCGTCAGAATGTCAGCTAGTTGGCCATCAGTGCCAACATGGTTTATATCCATCTTCCCGGTCTCAATGCACTCCCTGATATAATGAAACTTTGTGTCGATGTGCTTGCTTCTGTCGTGATGCACTGGGTTCTTGCTAAGAGCGATAGCTGACTTATTATCCTCCAGAAGTTTAAATTTCTGTTCATCGCGCCCGATTAGCTCGCCAATGAGGGCGGGTAGAGCGGGCATGCGACATGCAGCGGTTCTTTGCCGCAACGTACTCCGCCTCGCAGGAAGACAGAGCTACAACCTTCTGTTTCTGTGAGGTCCACGTCACAATGTTGTTCACGACGAAGAAGGCTATCCCCGAGGTGCTTTTCCGGTCGTCGGTGTCCCCAGCGAGGTTACTGTCGCTGTAACCGACTAATGCGACTTCTCCTCCTTCCGACTTGTAACAACACCCATAGTTCAGTGTACCTTTTATGTACCTGAGTATTTGTTTGACTGCAGCCCAGTGCTGCATGCTTGGCTCCTCCATGTATCTACTTGCGATGCCGACTGCGTGGGCAATGTCTGGCCGTGTGTTGACCAGGTAACTGAGGCTCCCGACTATGCTACGATACTTTATCGCGTCCATAGCCGGACACCCATCCTTCTTCTTCAGGCAAAGTCGACTCTCCATTGGTGTATGACATGGGTTGCAGCTACCCATACCAGCAAGCTCCAAGATCTTCGCTGCATATGCTTCCTGGCACACTGTGATTTCTCCATCACTTTGGCACACTTCGATCCCCAAGTAATAGCTGAGGAGACCAAGGTCACTCATCTTAAACCTCTGCTGCATCTGTGCTTTAAATTCGATGATGTCTTGAACCTTAGTCCCTGTGATGATTAGGTCATCCACATAGACACCCACGAGCAAGAAGGAACGATCATCACCTCTCCGGTACACAGCGTGCTCTAGTGGGCTTCTCCTGAACCCGAGTGAAGCAAGGGAGGCGTCCAACTTTGAGTTCCACGCGCGCGGTGCTTGTCGAAGTCCATACAAGGCCTTGCGCAATCTGAGAACTTTGTGGTCGTTAGCTTCGTCAACGAATCCCGGTGGTTGCTGGACGTAGACTTCCTCCGTGAGATCGCCGTTTAAGAACGCCGACTTCACGTCCATGTGATGCACCTCCCACTTGCAGTGCGCGGCGAGCGCAAGTAGCAGGCGTACTGTCTCCATTCTTGCCACAGGTGCGAAGACTTCATCAAAGTCCACCCCCTGGCGCTGTGCATAGCCTTTGGCAACAAGCCTCGCCTTGTGCTTCACGACGTTTCCGGCGGGGTCTTTTTTTACTTTGAACACCCACTTGAGCCCTATGGCACGGTGGCCGGCTGGAAGTGATGCGAGCTCCCACGTCTTGTTGTCAATGATCGATCTCATCTCGTCTTTCATTGCATTCCTCCAAGATGGATCGGCTAGCGCGTCGCCCAGGTTTGCAGGCTCCTCAGCAGCTAAGAAGCAGAGCCCACTCTCTTCGACATTGGTGACTTCACTAGTGGTGTTGTATATGTCTTCGATACATCGGTAGTGACGAGGCCCTGAGTTGGTGTCCCGGTCGTCGTCATGAGTGGGTGGTGTAGCCCATTGTGTCTGCCTTGATGTGAGCACAGGGGTTCCAGGTACAGCTTCTGGTGTGATGGGTTCTGGGGTCGGTGCATTTGGTGCAGGGAGTGTCGCCATGTTTGTTTCAGTGGTGTAAGTCACTGTGAATGTGGATGGCTTTGTTGTTGCTTCCTTGCAGCCCGATGTCTTCCAGCTCCAGGCGCGGCGCTCCTCGAAGGTAACATCCCTTGTCACATGCAGCCGCTGCTCTATCGGATCATAAACCCGGTAAGCCTTCGATCCTTCCTCATAGCCCACGAACACTCCCATAGTAGAGCGATCAGCAAGCTTGTGCATGCCAGGCCCGAGCCTCTTGACATGTGCAACGCATCCAAAAGTTCTTAGATGATGCACACTTGGTTTCTTCTTGTGCCATGCCTCATAGGGTGTCATCCCAGCTAAGCTCCTCGTCGGCGACCGGTTGAGGATATATCTTTGCGGTCTTCTTGCCTCTCCCGAACATCCACAGTATGTCCATGCGTCTTGAGGAGGCGGTGAGCCATCTCCACCTGCATGCGATTAGCCTCTCCACCACACCATTCTGTTGTGGCGAGTATGATGCCGTGGTGTTGTGCTTGATGCCGTTCTCCTCGCAGAACTCTACAAAGGCGCCGGAGTTGAATTCGCCGCCGCGGTCAGAGCGAAGGTGGCGGCTTGCATTAAACTGCGCCTCAGCTACCGCCTTGATCTTCTTGAAGTAGCGGAAAGCCTCATCCTTCGTCCTGAGCACCTCAAGCCACATAAAACGACTAAAGTCATCGACAATGAGCAGGAAATACCTCTTGCCGCCGGCGGTCGTCGGTGAGATCGGGCCACAGAGATCGCTGTGTACCAACTCCAGTGGGCGTCGTGCTCTGAAGGTTGACGCTTGAGGGAATGGCGTCCTGTGCTGCTTCCCAAGTGCACAACAGTCACACAGTTCCTCCACATGCTCGATGTGGGGAAGCCCTGTTACCATCTCCTTTCGCGAGAGATTGTGAAGAGCTCGGAAGTAAAGATGTCCGAAGCGGGCGTGCCACAGCCAAGCAACGTCGTCTTTCTGCATGAGCATACTTACAGGCGTAGCAAGGTTTAGGCTCAGTGTGTAGAGCCGGTTGCGTGTCCGAGATACTCGTGCGAGCACCTTGCGAGTTCGGTCATGAATGCAAAGCATCCCTCCTTTGATGACGATCTTGCAGCCGTTCTCATCAAGTTGCCCCACAGAGATGATGTTGCTACGCAAGCTTGGGATGTAGTAGACGTCGGAGAGAATGCGGTGGTCGCCGGTGAGACATTGGAACATGACAGTACCTTTGCCGTGTATGTTTACAACCGAGCCATCTCCAAAGCGTACAGTGCCGTGCATGGTCTCGTCGAGAGTTGTAAACGCCTTCCGGTCACCAGTCATATGACTGCTGGCGCCGGTGTCGAGATACCACACCCCGTCGGCCGCATCCACGGGCATCACCCTGTCCTCGTTCAGGTTCACTTCTTGAGACACGTTGTTTTCAGCCAGTGTCAACGTGGTCTGTGCCATGAGAAGAGCTGGTTCCTCGTCTTCATCCGGCTCGGCGCGCGTGAGATTTGCCTGCTCTTGCTGCTCCCGATCGCGCTTTGCCTTGCGACATTCCTTGGCCCAATGGCCGGGGATGCCGCAATAGTTACAACTTCCCTTCTTGCGTTCGCCACTCCTGCCTCTGTTGGATGAGTGCTTTGTCTTGTCCCTGGCTGGCGACTTCGCTTTTGCTGGAGCCTTGCCCTTCTTGTCGCCGCCGCCGGACGAGCCTTGCCCACGCTCGCGTTGTCGCTGCCGGGCTTGCCACTCTTCCTCGGTGAGAAGTAGACGTCCTCCTGTAGGTGCAGGATCATCAAGATCACCACGCTCCTCAACTACAAGGAGCCGGCCAGTGAGCTCTTCGATGGACAGGGTCTTGAGATCCACCAATGACTCGATCGCCATAGCCATCTGCTTGTATGCTCGTGGCACGCTTCGAAGAAATTTGAGCACCGCCATGTGCTCGGTTACTGGATCGCCCAACAGCTCGAGGTCGTTGACGATCGCTGTGAGTCGGATGCTGAAAGATTCCACACCCTCGCCTTCTTTGAACGCGAGGTTCTCAAACTCCATCCGGCCGTGGTTACGCGCTTTAGCCTCCCGGTTCGTTCGGCGCCGACCGCGCATGGTTTTGAGTGTGTTCCAATCTTCTTTAGCGGTCTCCCTTGCCGCCAAGATGCGATACCAGCTCCGGCGATGCGCTTTCGAAGCGATCGCCGACATGGCTCGCCCGGTCCTCCGCGGTGATCTCCAGGTCCATCTTCTACGACCTCCCACAAGCCTTGCGCTTGTAGCTGCACCTTCATAAGGATTGCCCAGTCCGCGTAGTTTGTGCGGGTGAGAACTGGAATGTGTGCTGCACCATCGATCTCCTTGACCACCCTCTCCACAACGCGCAGCTCGCTGCTGCTGCCACCACTGGTCTTTACCATCGCCGGAGCGGATCGAACACCAAGTAGCTCTGATACCACTTGTCGTCACAGGAGCCTTCCTCTCACTGCAAACCCTAGTGCAACACTCACAGGTACAGGAGAAGATGAGGGCTATTAGAACAAGAGGAGTTTTGGTGCTGCTTTAGTTGCAGCTTTCAGTGTTTCTACCTGCATATTTATTGCCAAATAGTAACAAAACAAGGAGCAAATCATGGACACGACCTACGTGTCTTTACACACTACTAACTAATCTAACAGCTTGCTGAAGAATAGGTCGTGAGGCAACGTTCACTGACCAAGCAAGTGTTACAGCATTATTTTGCAATAATTAAAAACACTAATGACTCCTATGTAACGAGATTAACCAACAACTTAACCTCGTTCAAACCATAATATACTACTGATTAGCATGGAAAATCCACTACCTTGAGCCCGTTAGCAAGCTTTGTAAGGAGTTACACTTCAATGAATATAGGGGAAGCATACATGCATGTGCTCAAGCATGGAAAGAAAGGGGACAGACCATCCATGATACTATAGTATAACATGACGCAGCCGTCAGCGGTCAAGGCAGAGTATACTGTCCTAGAGTAACATGACGCAGCCGTAGCCGGTCAAGGCAGAGTACTATGTGATTTTACTTCACCTATCTGAGATATATTACTTGCTTTGTGACTCTGCTTCACTTGCTGATATTTTGCTCTGTAGTGCACACCTCTATCATTGGAGGATATTGGTATGCCTTCAATGTGTGTGTACCTGTATTCTCATTTGATTCTGATATTGGGATTCGTTATTCTTTTTTGCTTTACTTAGGGTCCTTCGCTACATTTATTGCTTTCTTGTGATCCTACTGGCCTTTCTTTTGGCTCATGTACTTGGTTAAAACTTTTTCAGGGGACTAGCAGACATAGGATCGGGTATAGGCGGGGGACCCTCTGAGTAGCTATTTATTACACTTCCTGAGGTCTGCGCACCTCATGCTTAGTTCTTTGAGAGTGAGACTTAGATTGTTATATGTATTTGCTATTGACTCTAGGGGTGACTACCTGGATCCTTTTATGGAGTTGTGTAAAATCCTTGTTATCTTTAGTATTACTTTAATTGTTATTTTCCTTCCGCTATTACTGTGATCTGTATCAGGAATCTAAGGCCTTTCATCCAGGTGGGAACTTGTCCCTATTTAGGTGTGGTCGGTCTGAAGACGCCCAGACCTAGGTTCGGTGCGTGATAGTTTATCTTGCCACCCTGTATGGATTATAGATTTTAATGGGGAGGACCTTCATTTAAGACATTTTAGCTTCGGGACTGGGATGCTAATAAAAAGGGGCTTGCATGTAAAGGACTCCAAGGGATGGGTTGAAATGCTAATGGTTAAGAGTCACATGAAATGACAACTATTAACTAGGGTTAGAGGATACTTTAGCTAAGCCTGAACACCAGCCTTTGACCTCCTTTATTACCATAAGAATCCTTGAGCCTTACCTAGATCTCCTTAGTTTCATGAGATCCCAATGAAGGATGTGTGTTTTAAAAGTTATTCTTCTTGATAAAGATTTATGTATTTTTAATCGACATGACAATCTTTCGTGGTAATTAATGTTCCTCCTTAATTACCACGATCTCTCGCGTGATCTCTGGGACGGCCAGCCACAACGAAATTTGATCCTTGCTTGACAGCCACCATCAGCAGGATCGTCGTCATTCAAATCCCATCGCGAACCCTTTTAAAGAAACTTCTCCGATAAACCCTAGTGGCTTCCACCATTAGAAAAGAAGTGAGAAAGAGAGAGGGAGGAAGAGAGAGTGGTGGCCGAAACCTCAACCCATCCCCTATCGTGCATGAGGAGCAACCGTGGAGTTGGGGCGGACGATACTCAGACAAGGAGAGAACTTCATCCAAACCGCTACTAGCGCGAGGTGGACGTCGAGCTGTGCTGCCACTCATAGAATCTAATAGGGATGTCTGACGCCTTCGTGACCCGATGATACACGCACAGGGTGCGCGACAAACTACCCGCAAGTGTATGAGGTCGATCAAGTAGTAAAGTACCCAAAGATAGGGTTATCGAATCCACAGGGACTGGAATACTAGTACTAACTGTAACATCCCTAATTTTTCAAAATAAATATTCAGTAAATTTTCAAATTTTAAATGAGGTTAATTAGCTTAGAAATCATATTTAATTATTTTAACCTCAAAGTTAAAGAAAATCGGGAATTAATGGACACGATTTCCAGCCTCGAAACTATAGGGCCAAGCCACTTTTACTTAGAATAGTTGGAGGTGGATAGTTAGCAGAGTTAGATTAATTAAATGAGAAAATAATTAATAATTAATTAGTCCAGATTAATTAAGTGAAAAATATCAGACAAAAGTTAGAGTCCTGATAAAGTAGATCTGGCTTAGTCAAAAGCCGAGAAACACGGTTCTTGGTCGGGAGAAGAGACGACCCGTGATGCTACAGTAAGATTGTGTCACTGAGGTTGTATAACCCTGGATTCTCGAATCTGGGTCGGAGATAGAGATGAGCCAGATAAATTATAATAGTCGCCCTCGTGACTGCATAGTAACCAAATAAGACCAAATAAAGTTGTTTGGCCTTTAGTAGGAGATATTTTACAAGATAATATAGATTAATCAAATTACTTATTACAAGATAAGTTATTATAATGTTTTTAGATATTAAAAATATTACTTAAATTAAAACTTCTTATAAATTTTATATAAGTTTAGGATGAGAAGGGAGAGAGAGAGAAAAGTTCTCTCATTCTCTACCTCTCTCTCTCGATCTCAGATTTAGGGCTTCACCCACCCCCAAGACCCTCGTCGGCGAACCCCACCGGCGACCGTTGCCACGCCCGTGTCGGCTAGCCAACAGCTCGATGCCCCTTGCCACGCGTCCCCGCACCGCTGGCGCTCCAGCTGATCTGCGTCTCCCGACCAAGCTGCTCGCCACGGGCGGCTCTCCAGCCCCTCCGCCAAGTTAGGGGCTACTGACGCAGAACATCCTCGGCGCATCGGCGTTCCTTCCTCCGGTCTGCAGCCCTACACCAGCGAACAACCCCATCGCTGTCTTTTTTTTGTAGTGCAACCACTGTTCTTCTACCTCTTCTCTGGAAAGACTTGAACGCCGACGAACAATCCCCTTTGTCAAGTAAATCCCTAAAAGTTCAGATTTGGGGAACCCAAAGTATATGCATGAATTTAATGGAAATTTTGGGTTGTAAAAGGGGTTTACAGTGTTGTATGATAATGGATTAAATTCTAGTTTATATTGAGAGCATGCTTGTATATTTTCGGGGCTCTATAAATAGGGGAGGTACCTGTGAATTTTCATGGAAATTCAAAGTATTAATACCTTATTAGTTTCCATGTTAGCATGCATACTTGCTTCATGCTTTAGATTAATTGAAATGGGCTAGTTGATCATTTTAAGGGACTTGTTAGAAGATAATAAGCTTGAGTTAAGATAATGTGGGCATATTGTACATTTATTGTATTCTTAGCGATTAAATTAAAGCTATGAATATAATCATAGTATTTATGAATTCTAGAAGCATGTATTGATTTTAAGTAAGAATCATGCTTCAAGAGTTTAATGAGTTACCATATTCTATCGAGTTTAAATTAGAGTATGAGTTAAGAATACAGTCTCCGTATTCATAAGTTTTGTATTTCTATTATCAGGAAAGGAAAAAGGAAAAGGAAAAATCAAGTCATTGCCATTTGAGGGACGAGCAGGTCTTAAGCTCGGACTAGACTCAAGTGAGAGAACTAGTTTATGCAAAGACGAGTTTTTATCATTATTTTCATTTTATTACAGATTTGATTTGATTGAAAAGCATGAGTTAGAATTTTCTTGAAAACTTCCAGTTTTAGAAAATCATTCATGCCTGATAATCAATAATAGAATACGTAAAATGAATACGTAAACAAGTAAACTACACTTTATTGATATACTTGCTTTGTACTTAGTCTTTGGCTCGTAGAGAGCTAGAGAGTACGACACTAGGTTAGGAGATGAGTGATTTAAATATTTGATTTTTATTACCTAACTATTTGTTTTTAAAACATTCCATTTTATGAAATTAAAATCTCTTTCCCATACTCTTGGAGTGCCTAGTATACATATATAATTTAACCCTGTGTAGCAAGGATAGATCTACCCGTTGGTCGCTGGTCCTGCAGTATTGAAGTAGATGTGTAGTAAGAGATAATAGTATTTTGATGATCAGATGACTCCGTATTACCCACCTCCCGGTAGAGATTAGAGATCCATCGTAGAGGCATTTGGTACAGATTACCAAGGGTAATTTCGAAAATCATTCACAGTACAGAGAAACAGATTATGAGTTATATGCATACATCATATTTCTATGCATTTGATATGATTAAAACAGATTGAAGATAATGCATTGACCAGCATGATATTGCTCAGCATTTCTTACAGATTTCAGTATTAAATTTCAATTATTTTATATGCATATATTATACTTCAATTCTTACAGTTTTATTTAATTATACGGGTACATTATATACCCGATAGAGTTGTTCCCAAATCACTGAGCTCTAGTAGCTCAGGCCCTTTCTCGTGATATTTTTGATGCAGGCGATAGACAGGAGACCAGATAAAGGGTTTGTCTAATCGCGAGTCTAAGTGGAGATGTCCTATAGCTGGCTCTGACTTCCCAGTATCTTAGTTCCTATTTAATTTTCTTTTATGAGTGTATTTGAGACGATTATGTCTAAGAGAGTATTTTATTTGATGCTGTACTAAACAGTATTTAGAGTTTGAATTTATGATATGAGATGACTAGTTTGCTTTATTAGCTTCCGCTTATACTTGATTATTATTGATTAGCAGTTTTACAACCTTAGGTTTAGGGTTCATTCCCTTGACCTGGCTGGTGTGACACGTGTCTCCTGAAAAGGAGATGGGTGTTACACTAAATATCCTTGCTATCTAGTCTAAAACTATAGAAGGAGTTGTGATTGATTGATTATCCTAAAAAGGAACTAATGACAACAATTGGCAGACTGTGTGCAATCATAGATGAAACATGGCACCTCAGATTACAATCCACCTAGGATTCCTTTATTAATAATAGAATTCTAAGTATTGGCTATCCATTGATTAATTCTTGGGAGTTTGACAAAAGATGCCACATCCGATCTCTCGGTATGCAGATCGAAGTCATTACCTATGCATAGTTATAACCTAACTAAAAGAGATATGGATCTATGCATAAAGAGACATGCAAGTCAAAACCCTAAGCACGTATGTGCCTCACCAGAATATTACTAGGTATATAACCATGGCTCATGCAAAATACAATCACATAAATCAAGGACAGAATCACAAGAATCATCAATAAAGGAAAGCAGATAAATAAAAGAATTCAATTAACAAATATCCTAGGGTTCATGTGTCTAAGGCACCACCGAAGGGGTTTCGCCTCTCATGCTAATGGAAACACTAACAAAGATACCGGAGGAAGACATAATTGAAAATATGGGACTCCCTTGCTCAATGTCTTCTTTGCCATTGATCTTCTATGAGGCCTTAGCCGTCACTCGGAACACCCGCCGAAGACTAATCTGCCAAAGTCCCGGAATCTATATCCTCAGCGGCTTATATAGAATTTTGATTTTTGGCACGGGCATGTGAATCTAATGCACTCCTGTGCCTACTCTCATGCTCGATCTTCATGCGTTTTGAAGACAAAGAGGTGCACAACTATGCACATCTCTACTGCGGTCGTGCACATCTCTGTGAGGGTCTCTTTCAACTTGTTTCGTCTTGGTTTGTCCCGTTTCTCGTTCCTTCATTCTAGGTACCTATTTTACTTGCTAAATCACAAAACAAACCCAGATAAGCACAAAAATAAAGGAATTGATACAAAACAACGGGATAAGTGCATGCAAATGTGATTGAAATATATGTATAATTGTGCACTTATCACCCAAGAACCTCGTAAGAGTCGGGTAAGCCACAACCTCAAGCTACTTACATGTTAAGTCTCATCGCCTGACCTAGTTTGCCATAGCTCCTCGGAGAAGGCGCACAGCCACACCGCAAGGAGGGACGAGCCACGGGACAGCCACCGTACGGAGAAGTCGCTCCTCGAATATTTGTGGACTGCCGGACGGAACACAATCGGCATTGAGGCGCGCCAGCTCCTAGATCTCTCTTCTGGAAACGATAGAGTCTTCCCGGAGACATCGACGCACTACCAACCCCTACGATGAGCACCCCCTCCCTCCTTAACACTGATTCTCTTCCTGCGTGCATGCATGAATACGTTGAGGCATTGGGTTATTCATGAATTGTATGAATGGGTGCTATGCATGACCATAAACTTGGGGGCCCAAGTTAGGGAAGTGAGTGCAATTGTCGACCATAGCAGAGAACCCTCATTAGAAGAGGAAGACAAGTTATACATAGCCTTAGAGAAAGAACTAATGTAGGGAGTTAGTCTTGTCAGCCTGGTTGCATGTTATGAAAGTCTCAAACTTCTAGTTGTCACTGATGGAGGGAAAGGTTACAAGTACTTTACTTAGGTTCAAGTCATTTTCTCTGTCCCTGTGTTTATGTGTGTGTGTATATATATAAATAAACTAATAAATATATAGAAATTTGGGAGGGGTACCTTACTTGTTTCACATTATAACTAAGGTCTATTTTGTCTTTAGAGTTGAATGAGGAGTTCATGCATTCACAATTACCATACATGAGTGAGATATGTCACATGGTAGTCTACAAGCACATGGTTTAATTGTTGTAGAGTTACTCTTCTTATTTCATGAACTTTTCTTAAGGGTGGGGATTTTAGTGCAGAAGAAGAGGTGCCAAACAAGGGACTAATTTGAGGGTTTAGTTATAGTACTATGCCAAGTTAAAAGGTTAGAAATTTCACTCATACAACCAGGAAATATTGGCCAAAAGAAGGTGTTATCAGGTTAGGTGTTGAATTCTGTTCATGGGTCAAGGTCACCCTATGTGAACTCTGGACCTCATTGGGATAAATTCAGGTCATTAGTGAGTAACTAGAGTAGACTTAACTAATAAAGGATAGAGGTTGGGTTAGTCTGGCTGGTAGTGGCAAATAGACTAAAGGTCCGGTTAAGGTTAAGTTGGTTAGTAGGCTCTGGTAATGGGCCAACCACTGTATAGATTGATTATTTTGTATACACATACATACTAATATAGACCCTATTATTAGATACTGACATAGAAATGAGGGTCACGTCAGGGAGA
This sequence comes from Dioscorea zingiberensis, assembly GCA_026586065.1. Taxonomy (NCBI): domain Eukaryota; kingdom Viridiplantae; phylum Streptophyta; class Magnoliopsida; order Dioscoreales; family Dioscoreaceae; genus Dioscorea; species Dioscorea zingiberensis. The sequence continues at coordinate 60,488,201 of CM048819.1, read as the reverse complement.
GACACCAACTAACTATTGGATATCTCTACACCAAAGGTAAGTTACTCTTGTCTAGTTCCCACTCTAGATTGTTTATTGTCTGGATTAGCGTACACATATCTATTCTCTTGCTTTGTTAGATTTCTATTTTCTGTGATAGTATATGCATGTTGATATGTTGGCGTTCGTTTATGTGTGCTTGTGATTGCTGAGTATGCCTATCTGTTGACCAGCACGTGGCCGCGGAAACACGTAAGCTTGTGCGCTGGCCGGATTGTTATATGTCAGCTTTTCTTATGAATTCTTCCGCCCAGTTCAGTGGAGCGTGGCTCCGGTGGGGCGTTCAGGCTTGAGGAAATCCTGGCGTTCTGATGGTCCATGCCAGGGAAGGATACTCTAGCCATCCAACCCATTAATGTGACGATTCGCTGACCGTGTCGACACGTAAGAGTGGTGGCGCCCACAATTTCCGACAGGTTGGTCGGTTCCAGCTAAGGTTAATGTTGCTAACCGGGGAATATTTAAGAGTCTTCTTTGGATCACTCTTTCAGACTTAAGGCTGTAGTTGTGATTAGGAGTCTGTACCGTTGATAATCCATTGGGGTAGGTTTGAGACTCCCAGATGTTGGATGGGGCCTTGACATTTGTAGGGTGCTTGTACCCTTATGTTTCCATTGTAGACTCTAATTTATTTTATTATGTTTAATTATTTCGATTTTTTTATGTTTATCTGCCATATGTTCATGATTACCTAGACCTTGTATCTGAGTAGGGCTCATCTCCACTTAGGTACGACCGATTTGCTCACGTGCTCGAGGCCGGGGACCTGGGTCGGGGCATGACAATATGCCTGCCAGATCTTGCCCTTTCTGTAAATAGATATCTGGCAACCTAATCTTTAGGGCACTAAATTCTTAGTTATCTATGTTCTAACATGATACTCATAGCTGCAACTTAAAAACACAATACTTGATGTTGCTTAGCGTGTCCTAACAATGTGAACCCATGATCTAAGGGAAGAAATGATGGGATAATTGCCCTTCTTTAACACTCCTTGTCTTGCCCTTAGAAACCCAACTTTAGCCTCCAATCTTGATGATTATTCTCTAGCAGTTTAGTGTTTACCCAAAGACTCGAGTGCAAGCACTCAAGCCTCCGCACGCAAGCGTACGTGGCCGCAAGTAATAACCGGTGAGTACCGGGTCGAAATCATAAGGGAACGGTGAAGAATTCTTATACTAGAAGAAGTGAACGAGAAACTAGATAAATCAATGTATTATGAGTGTTGATGTAAATTGTGTGTTTTGAGTAAACTTGTGTTGAATGTGAGTTAGTGTGTAACCAGAAGATTTAAAAGGGGTAACTTTTCAGAAGGAAGACCTAGGGTTGTAAAGGATACTAGATTTGTAGAGGATTTTTCTCTAAGGATTGCTATACGTCATTGAAGATAGAAGTGGGTATATGTGTGATTAGATATGTGCTTCTGTGCACTCCGAGTGCATCATACAAGACCTTATGTCTAAGGATTACGCACCAATGTCCATATGTCTATGGTACGATCGATACATTATAGGACAACAACTAATCACTACCTAGGAAGTGCCTACCCTGATGTCTCAGTGATAGGTCACAATGGTGTCACGCCGTCCACCCAATTCCTCTATTCTACTCACAAGTCTAGATGTCTCATAGGACTTGGAGTTGAGAATACTCAATGTCTTTCAACAATTGAGGGATACAAAGAATAGATTCAAAGGCACATCCATACAATGAAGTAAAAACAATCCAACGATAGTTAATATCAAATCATAGCATCCCATACAACCCTAGATGAAGAGTTTAAGCTCCCATTGTCATAGAGACATTAACAACAATGAAAGCTATTAAATAAACATCCATATGCACCATAGATAAATCTAAAAGCATTTAGAACAAAGGAATGAAGATCCCCCTCATAAATGATCGTTTTCCAGCTCCAAGGGGCTGAAAATCGCCTTCTGGACCTTAGCTCCGCTTTTCAGCCGCCCCCCAACTAAGATACCTTCAACCCTAGCCTTTACTCATCTTTTGTAGTTCAACAGTCGACATCGCGATGTTGCAATCTCGACATCGCAATATGGGCATCGCGATGTTTCCAATAACATCACGATCTGATATTTGAGCTTCCAAACGAGCCCAGCTTGCTGAAGACATCGTGATGGGATATTCATGACATCGCGATGTGACATCGCGATGGTCCCAGAGAACATCGCGATCTGATAAGCCTTGGATTTTAGCGTGCAGGTGCATCAAGACATCGCGATGTCACAACCTCGACATCGCGATGTTGAACCTTGATATGCTCAGTTAAACCTGTTGCAACAAATCTGATTCACTTTAGTATTTATCTTCACAAACAGGTGTAAAATATCACAAAATGCATGTCAGGTCATTCATACAAGCAAGAATCTTGAGTTTTAGAGTAAAGATACAATTGATTCGATTAAAAACTCTCATTTTTACTCTAAATTCCCAACAAATACTACTAGTAGGATAGCTCTAATTAGAGCTATCATTTAGCCTCTTCAACAGTTGAGCTTCTCGGCTACATTTAGATCAGCTTTAGGCCCTTACTTGCCTTAGAAAAATTGGGGAGTTACATTTGAAAACTATAAAGTGACAACCTTGTTTATTGCGGTTTGGGACCCTTATTTGCTTATAATATTGTAGCCTCAAGCTCCAAAGATCCCATGTAGTCTTTTCTCAGTAGTAAGAGATACATGCCTTGCATTGTTCTTTTGGGCTTAGGTTCAACATGGTTATTTGTGGGTTAGTGCTAGTCACTAAGATTGCTGATTTAACATGTTTTACATGGATGAAATCATAACTAAAAACATAGAGAAACTACACACTAACAGTTTTAGTCTTATCGTATATGAAATAATGGTGTTATAGCTATGACCATAGCGGTATTGGACACTAGAGGCATGCTTAAATGGGCCACTAAACTGCAAAAATTCTTGAAACCTTGCAGGAACATACAGCAATGTACCGAAGTTTCATTTAGAGAGTATGCAAGTTATAAATGTTGGTTACTAATATGATGTATTGCATGCTTATGTTGTTTATGGGACTAGAGATAATGGTGGGAATAAATAAAGATAGCGTTGTTTAGCCATCTACATTCTAGCTAATGTTAGAAATAGACTTTAATATAGATGGTTATCTACTTGCCCCCTAAAATGCAGTGCTAAACATGGAACAAAAAGGAACCCTTAAAGGGTGTCCTAAGCATCTGATAGGGGTTGCTACCCCATTAAGACCTTATGCCTTAGTTGTGATTGTCAACCTTGTACCAAGTCATATTCATCTACTAAATTATATGTTTCTTTACTAGATCTAGATCTGAGAGGTGTGAGTCGCAGCTGAGTTGAGTTTAGACCTTCCTCAATTGTAAGTATTCCACATATAAATCTCTGTAAATATTTTCCTTTATAAAATATCTTGCTTTGTGATTTTTAAGAAAAAGGTAAACTTTATCTTGGCTGTTAAATTTTTGAATTGGCTTATTTTCTAAAAAGATCTTTGAGGTTATTCAACTCTGTAATTATGGTTGATATGGATTTTTATTAGGAGCTTATTTTCTAAAAAGATCATATCAATAAGATTTATAATAAAATTATGAATTGGATCAAGCAACATACTAATTTGTAGATTTAAAACATGGTAATAATCATACCAGTGATGCGTGAATTAGGTTTTCAGAAAAATAGAAAGAAGAACGAAGAAGAAGAAGAGAAGAACGAGAGAACGAGAGCAAGATCAAACTTCATTCACTGAGAAGATGATTGAAATCTCTCTGAATTATTACAGATATACTACTCGAGTGGACGGTTAGGATTCGATTAAGGATTTTATTACACAGGTGTATGGTGGATATTCAATTAGGATGGATGTATGAGATCTGATCCTGTGGCTGACTTGGCTGCTCTAAGGTTGCCACCTGGAGCCTGATCCATCTCCACCAATAGCGAGAGCTCTCCTCCAACGATTAACAGCCTTCTGGTTACTCTGTTACACAACATCTAACATGATAGAATGTCTGTGGATAATTAGAAAATCAGTAATCTTACCAGATGCTTCTGAAACAAATTAACGCAGAAAAGCGTGTGGGTACTGGCCCCTAGAGTACTGGCTGTAAGAATTATTCGCCGGTCTCATGCAAGACTTCACAGCAGGCGATGTTCTACGGAGATACATCTCCTTCCTCTGGTGGTGCACGTCACAGAAGGTTCAAGGATTGGCCTTTTATGCAGCACAACAAAAAATAGGATTCCAAAAAAAAAAAAGGAAAAGATAATATATCCAAAACCGTTTTTCCCTTAATCGCCCCCCATTTTACTTGTTGTTATAACGGGTAGCACGCTTTATCAACGGAACGTGACACCGGTTCAACAGGCGTCGTTGCAATTGAGGAGTTTTAACATTTTCACAAAAGTCCCCCAAAATTAAATATGTTTTTCATAATAGTCCCCGTATTTATATATAATAATTTTCCAAAATAACATAAAAGGTTTTGCAAAACAAACCCCATAAATTTTGTATTTTTGCTTAACATGCTCATCATCCAAAGAGTGATGATCCGGACACTTGTCCACATCCCGGCGGTTATCTTGCCTCGAACTTAAATTGGAGATCATATCTTGAGGCAATATCGCCTGGATGTGGACACGTGTCGGTTCTATGGTGGAACCGAGTCCACTGGATCACCATTCTCATCTAAAAGCAAACAGTCAGCTTACTTATCTCCATTAAAACCATCGTAAACCTCCAAAGGATAATCTACCTGCTATGGTAATGCAATCAGTAACCAATAATGTATCAATGTTTCTAACTTCCTCCTCACCTGCCAAAATTCTACTGATGGTTAACAACACAAGGAGAACTGAATTACCATACAATAAATTGGTACACTGTGGCAGATGATCAATCTGAAATCAGACTACACTTAAAAACTATACAGGTAGACATCAAAGTCAACAATGTATGGCTTTCAACAGAATAAATTTACCTTAAAAACAGAACAATCTTCTCATGACCAGAACAATCTTCTTGATAGCATCAATTCAAAGTCCTCTTTGGTTCATCAATAATCGGGGATAGCGAGGTGGTTTAGTGGTCAAGGGCTTTCCTGCAATCAACTTTATTTAAGTGTTGGTGCAAATATGAAATCAACAGATGATACAGACCAATACGGACAACAGTCTATTGTAAGACACAGTTCCGAGGTCATATCACAGAGCCATCCCTTTAGAAGCAGCGAGGAAGGCATCATTCCTAGTTCTAGTAGTCCTAATCGTCCTTGGAACATTCAACACCAAGGAGAGAGCTCTGAGAATCTGAATCAAATTTCTCCTCGCAAAACCTTTATTGGTGAACCATCATCATCGTCTTCAAGCCCGGCAACAACCTTGGCTTCTTCAGCCATGGTGGCTTTGGACCTCGCCCTCCTTCTCCACGGCGGCCAAGCACGCGCATCCGGCCGCCACCACAAGTTCAGGTCGAACCCTCGAACACCGAGCTTGTCCCCCTCCGACGAAGTGCGCTGGGCCAAGGCTTTCTCCTTCAATCATGGAAACATTCAAGTGAGTGCACAAACAAACCCGACTTGGGTTGTTCATCGGAGAAGAAATGAGCGACGGGAGGGGTTCGGCGAGGGTGGTAAACGAAGAGGAGCGGGCTTTGAAAACATCACGTGGGGCGAGTGATTTTATTCACAAGCGGGCTTTACTTTCCCAGCATTTCAAGTTAGGAATAATTTCTTTTTCAGTCCTTCTATTTTTTTCGGAAAGTACCCTTTTAGTCTCTTATCTTTTTTATGTGACTTTTTGGTCCCTCTATTTTATAAAGCGGGACTTATTAGTCCGGAAGTAGGCGGTGTTCACTTAAATTGTTTCATATGACTGACATTGTTGTCATGTGACGCTTATAGTTGATGTCCATGTGGCTAATGAGAAAGCCACATGGAGAGAGGATAAGGGGAGAGAGGGCAATTCAATCCTAATAGGTTATGATCCGAATTCAAGAGTTTGTTTAATGCTTTTCTTTTCATTTTTTTAATATTTTCTAATGGTTTAATGTTTTAAAAGGCCACGTGGCCTTATGATCATAGTTTTCAGACCCGGACCAGCCCGGCGGTCCGACCGATCAACCCGATGACCCGGTGCCTAAACCGGTCCGGGTCGCTTATTAACCCAGTTATGCAAGCGACCCGGAGTGACCTCGACACGTCGAACCGTAATCAAACCTGGTGACCCGGCCGGGTCAATGTTTTTTTTGAAATGTCTTTTTTATCCTCAAGTTTTTCAATTTTTTTTATATGTTATAAGGGGCAAATATGTAATTTTATAATTTTATTATTAAAACCTAAAACCTAATTTGAATATATATAGATGCAATTCTTAATGATGATGATGATGATGATGAGACAAATGATATTGAAGCAAATCTTGGCACCAATTCAACTTCTCTTCCTTGGCCATCAATGGATTGAATGTGTGATGATGTTTAATTTGAAGTTTTCTTATGTATTGGACTAAATTTGACTTGATGTTAAATTTGAACTTGTGTTATGTGTTGATTAAATGTTATGTTAAGTGTGTTTTGAAACTTTGATGTGTAATTTGAAGTTTTGTTATGTATTGGATTAAGGTTGGTTTGATGTTAAGTTTAAAGTTTAAACTTTTAATGTGGATTGGTTTGATGTGCGTTTGAAGTTTTGTTATGTATTACATTGAGTTTGGTTTGATGTTAATTTTAAATTTTTATTGTGGATTGGTTTGATGTGTAGTTTGAATTTTGAACTTTGAAATTTTGTTATATATTAGATTGAGTTTGGTTTGAAGTTAAATTTAAAATTTTATTGTGATTAGTTTGATGTGGAGATTGAAAATTTGAAGTTTTGTTATTTATTGGTTTTAGCTTTTAAGTTAGGTTAGGTTTGCATTTTTTTTCAAGTTATTTATTTGATAATTATTATTTATTACACATTAAAAAATAATTTATAATTTTAAAAATATTTTTATTAACCCAACATTGACCCGACTGACCCGACGGTTCAACCGGTTGACTCAAGTGACCTGCAGAGCTCCTCGGCCGGCCAATGACCTGCCCAGTCCGAAAACTATGGTTATGATGGTCACATGGACATCAACATAACGCGCATGGATGACACGCCGGCCATTTGAAATGGCGTAAATGAATGTCATCTGACTTCGGAATAATAAGTCTCACTTTATAAAGTAGAGGGATCAAAAAGTCAAAAAAAAAAAAAGATGAGGGACTAAACTGGTACTTTCTGAAAAGTAGAGGGACTAAAAAAAGAATTATTCCTTCAACTTATCATTTAATTTAATTTGGCCGTGCCCGTGAGTTGAAATACAGGGAAAATGGAGCCATCTATATAATATTTCACAGTTAAATAATCTTTTTACTAGTAACCAAAAGTCTAATAGTTCAATTTTTCTATAAAATGAGTTATTTCACAACTATTTACGGATAACCAAATAACCCCAATAATATAGATAGATGTTTTTTAAATCTTGAGCAATACAAAAGGTCATTTACGAGTATATTACAAACCCAAAGTTTGATAATTTTGATTTTAAAAAATTTCAAAAAAACCAAAGAATTATATTTGTATTTTCAGTTTTTTTAAAATTTTAGATTTTTGTAATTTTAAAAATAATCTATCTATATTATTAAGTGAGAATAAAATTATTATAGATAACTTTAATTTTAAAAATTATAAAAATAAAAATAAAAATTAGATTGAGATTTTGAATTTTTTGAATTTTGAATTATAAAATAATTTAAAGAATGAAACTACCAAAATAACCGCACAATCACTTTCTCATATAAGTGTTTTTTATGTAATCAAGTGCTCGATTCCATGAGAAGGAGCCACCAAAAGGTTTTCAAAGAGCGGGTGAAAAACTAGGTTTTTTTTTATATTTATTTTAAAATTTATGATTTGTTGAAGCTGATTTAAGATTGATTATGATTTATTTTTCTAAAATGGAAGGATTATTTGCTAGTACATATATTTACAGAAATCTTCAAAATAGTTATAGAGAAAAACACAGTGGAAGAACCAGAAGGATTTGAGACATGGGCAAGACTAAGCCAAGTGGTGATGTCTTCATCAACGAGGTAATAACTGATTCAACTGTAGTTACTTTGATTTCATCTCCTTCATTGTGTTTTTTTTATTTTTTCTTTTTATCTCCTATAGATTTGATCTGATGTGGTTTTGTATAGGATGGAGTGCTAACCAAGATACTCTCAAAGTTGTCATTGAAGGATGCGGTCAAGACTAGTGTTCTCTCCCGAAGATGGAGATACATCTGGACTTACCTGCCCAATATCCATGTTTTCTTTCCGAAACATCATAATTTTTCTGGTGTAAAGAGTTTCTGGATTGACAAAGAACACTTGAATGATTTGCTACCGAAATTGACAGACGAGACTGTCCAGATAATGGACATACTGTTGAAACAACACTGTGGTTCCGGTGTAGAGACATTCAGGGTTGCCATGCCATTTTATGAGAAGCATGCTGGGTCTCTTGACCAGTGGGTTGCCTTCGCTGTTGCAGCAAATACAAAGGAGTTTCTTATGGCATTATATTCAATGGGGAACAAATGTTATGACTTTCCATTTCATATGCTTTTCCAACAAAATAGGCAATCCTCCATCAAGAGTCTGCATCTCCAATCATGTTCATTGCAGGTGCCTGCTGGTATTGGCTTCCTGAGATCCCTCCAAACACTTAAGATATGTCGCGTGAGAATCCAGTGATGTGGACTTTCAGAATCTTGTATCTACTTGTGCCGTCATGGAAGAGCTGGATGTTTCTCTTTGCCATGATTTGGTGAACATGAGCATCCATCAACAGTCAGGGCGACTAAAGCACTTGACAGTGTATCATTGCCATTCATTGATGAGTATTGATGTTCAAGCAGAGAAATTGGTCAGTTTTGGTATAGAGGAAAATTAATAAATTTCTCGTTTCTCTATGTATCTTGCATAACAGAGGGGAGTTGTGCTTTAACTCTAATGCTCATGTTCTCAATTTTGTTCCTCATGAAACTCCCAAATTTTCTACCTCAGTTCCAGAAGCTAAAGTTGGTGTTTGAATACGCACTCGGAGGTTCATCACTTATTTATTGATTTATCTTTTTACGATAAATTTTTGATGTATCGATATGTATATTCATCTACCATTATTGTGTTTTCAGCTCACTCATATGCCGAAAATGAGTTGTCATCGATTTGAACACTTGAAGCACTTGGTGGTGTTAGTAAACTTTGTAAATGGAGGGAACATACTATTGTTGATCGCTCTTTTGACTCTTGCTCCCCTTTTGGAAAAGTTAACCTTGAAAGTAAGCCTCCTCCAATACTTACAAACTTTATTTATTATGTTTTGTTTTCATGAATGTTTGATATCAGTATGGTTTGAATTTCACATTGTTTCCAATGGTTAATCTGGTCTTCCAATAGCGCAGAAAGCACCAAAACGATTAAATAAACTATTTGTTGAAATCATATCCACATGGTAGTGACAAAGTTTTGTGATATCAATTCAAGATGAGAATAATTAGAACAAACCGTAGGTTAAATATCATTCTGTGACTTGCTTAGTCATTGCTTGATATGTTATTACTGTGTTTGTTTGTTAGTTTTCAGTGTTCTTATGGTGATGTCTGCCTCTTGCAATTGATTAAATTAATAAAGCTAATTATGATGTAATTTTATAGCTTTTTGACTGATTGGATTTACTGCAGCTACACTTAGTAGACCCGTACATGCATATGAATGTGCCTATACACAACATTCCTCTTGCTCACCTCAAGGAAGTGGAAATAACTGGATTTATTGGATCAGAAGGGCAAATTAAATTTTTGCAGTATCTCTTCAACAATGCCTCGACTCTAAGATCAATGAAAATCAGTGTATTATTGGAAACCGAATATTATCAAGATGGTAGTCAATGGTTTTTGCATTCTAGAGATGGTACGACAAGTGATTATATCAAGAGTTTAGCCCCACCAGATTTAAACATTGACATTAGTTAGGTTACTTCACAATATTTACTTCACAAAGTTCTGAGCTTATGATATTTATTAAATCATGGAGGATGTTATGTTTGATATTTTATTTTTAATAACAATGCACTTATTGTAATGTGCTTTAAGTTACATATAAACCCCCTGTAAAACTTCTATTTCGGTGCTTTCTTAGGAATCTTAGTTCTCATTATTTACTGATTTTAATGTATGAATCTTTCTAGCCTTTAACGTAACTAATTTTTTTTATTATTATTTATGATTTGATCAAACATGTGATGTTGTTATAAATATTGTTAATAAAAAGCTCATTCAAACCCATAACTTGATATTGCTTTAACAGTCATGAAATAACGAATGTATTTGAGATTCAAAACATTAGACTTATTGTCCTGCATGGCTGCTTTTAGGACTAATTAGTAATTACACTAGCTCCAAGATTAAAGGCTTTATGTATAATCATGGTTCAGTTGAATTGGTACTGTTTGAGTATATAGGCAATACCTTTTTTGCTGCTGGCTTATCATCTTTAATAAAATCATCCAATCCACTCTCAAAAAGTATGTAATATTGAGATTTTACTATTTCATATATATATATATATATGAAAAAAGGAAAAATATAATTTCAAATAATCAAAAGATAAAAGAGAAACTTAAAAAAAAATAATGACAACTTAGTTTACTAAGAAAACCAGAGAAAGAGAATTACAGGGGTTAATATGTAATATTATATATGGGTGGGTGTGTGTGTGCGTGTGAAAAAAGGAAAATCTAATTTCATATAATCAAAAGCTAAAGAGTAATAAAAGGGGAACTTAAAAAAAAAGTAAATAATGAGAACTAAGTTTACTAAGAAAGCAGAGAAATAGAAGTTTTATGGGGGTTCATATGTAGTATTGAGATTTTACTATGATATATATGGAAAAATGGAAATATAATTTCATATAATCAAAAGATAAAAGTGAAACTTAAAAAGGACCAAAACAAATTACAAAATGACCGTATTTCAAAAGTTATTGGTAAGATGACTCTGCTTCATGATATATACTTAAAAAAAAAAGATTTTGTATCAATTAAAAATAAATAAATAAATATCATATTTAACCACGTTTGCAACAAGGTCATTTTGCTGATAATTTTTGAAGCAAGGCCATTAACAAATTTATTTATTTGTTTTTTGTTTTTTAAATTAGCTTTATAGGAGAAATTTAGTAATTTGCACCAGTTTATAAACACAAGGTCAAATCAAAGAACATAAGGATGATATGTTTCATAAGATCCAAGGTCCTCACATCAGTCCTACAGATAGTATCAGACCCAAGTATCATGGCCATGACAACAATCCCTACAAGTACCATCAAACCCAAGTTTTCAAACAAAAGTTTGGTAATACATACAAATTAATTAAGTAAACATATCTATCATTCTTCTTCAACTCCTCTTTCTCCAGCTCCTCCTCATTGGCTCCTCGATCATTTAGATCAAAGTCAAAAACTTGACAGCTTTACAACCATTGCCCGAGGATGATCTTTTAGAAAGTGCTTCCTCATGTGTCCTCCAAGGGCCTGCCTACGAGGGAAAACAACATCACATTGATTGCATTCATGTTTTTTAGCTTGTCTAGAAATCATTTTGCCTTTCTCTTAACTCTCACCAATGTTAGAGTTGTTCTTTACTTTGGTATGGTTGGGTCTATGTCCTCCTAGTGCTTGTGGAGTTTAATTTGTTGCATGTATAGCATAGATAAGCTTTTGTCTTCTACTCTTGTGCTTGTTTTTTGCACATCATCATCATCATTTTCAATTTTCCTTCTCTTGTTAGACACAAGATAAAAGTCATGCATTTCAGTGGCAAGAGCTCTTGCTTTGGCCCTGCTAATTGAGTTATCAGTCACATCTTCACTTAACATCTGAAGGATCAAAGCAGCTTGATTTTCACAAGGGCCCATTATCCGTCCCGTGGAGGGAATGAAATGCAAGTAGTTCTTTTATTACAGGCTCCTCTTTTGTTGTTGAGTGGAGAGTGTTCTTCTCTTCAGGAGGGACCATCCCTAAGTTCGAATGAACCCTCATTGGGCCATGGAGCTTCTTTTTTGCATGGAAAACCTTGCAGCACACGGTGCAAACATGCAATGTGGTTTCATGATTTGCACCTTGCTCCGAATCCTTGTCACCAGGCTTTTGAGAGGAGCTTCCATTTTTCCTGGGGCCCTTGATCTTAATCTTGAGAAGCGTTTGTGGTGGAGGTGTTGAGTAGTTAGGTTCGCTTATCTTCTCTTTCCCTCTTGAATCCATCTTTCTGTAGTATAACAGAAATGAAACAGTGTTCCCAACATTACAAAAATAGAAAGGAAAAAAACATTCATCACAGTTGTAGATCACATCAATTGATAAAAACATTGATTTGTCGGAAAGAAAAAGAAAAGAAAAGGTTCACCTTTTCTTGCTACCTCCTTCCCATGTCTCTTTATTATCATCATCATACCAATTTTTAAAAATTAATTCTAGATAATAGATAAAACTGTTAACATCAAAAATAAAATTCAAGATTCAGAAAACATGCTTCTCAAATCTAAATCCCTGATGTAGCATAAATTCAAATATCACAAAACAGTTAATATTTTTCATAATAAAAAAACACATACCAACTTAAACACACAACATAACCACTTATCTCAAAACAATTTTTTTTTTTTTTTAACTCAAAAAACTTTTAAAGAAACAAAAAAATCACTTTGACAATCTAACCCAAATCAAAGATACTGGAAGGTAGAACTTGTGATCGATGATCTCAACCTCGATGAGCTTATATGAGTAGGAAGAAGCATTTGAGTATCAAAGAATTGTATATGAAAAAACCAAATTTTAACTAGAAAAGTAACTTTTCTCATCGATCATATGTTGAGAGAACAATGATCTATCAAGAAAAAGATGAAATTCATGGCCACTTACACAAACTTTTGTCGGTGATTCCTCTTTGGTGATACAACCCAAGTTCTTTTAATCTCCTCACACTCTCCCCCTTTGCAGTAATGACTAGTGTTAAAAAAGAAGTAAGGGTAATATGGGAATTTATTACGACCAATCCCTAATTCTCACTATAGGCGTGACTTTTTTTCTACTTATTTTAAAAATTATATTAAATATTCAATCTTAAAAAAATAGACAATTGTTTAATTAAAATATCAATATAAGGCAATTTTTTCTGAAAAGAATGACTTCGCAGATTCTTAAAGCTAAGATTTTTTTAAAAATAAATTAACAGATTTCAATGAACTTATCCACAAAAAAAATTAAAGATTTATAAAACACTTTTCTGAAATTTAAAACTCAATGTACCATAGATTCTTGTATTGTAAAAGTATAAATAAGATTCGAAACCATATATTCAAAATCTTAACCCATCTTAGATCAAAAGATACGAACTTGTGATCGATTATCTCAACACTGATGAGCTTATCTGAGGAGAAGAAGATGCATTTGAGTATCAAATAATTTTATTAAAAAAACAAATTTTTACTAGAAAAGTAGCTTTTCTCACCGATCATCATATATTGAGTAACGGAAGATCTATCAAGAAGAGATAAAATTCATGGCTACTTACACAAATTTTTGTAGGTGATACAAACCAAGTTCTTCTAATCTCCTCAGACTCTCCTGCCCTTGCAGTAATGACCAGTGTTACTAGGGGAGTAAGGGTAAATATAGAAATTTATTGCAACCAATCCCCTAATTGTAAAATCCATGATTTTTATTGAATAAAAGGGATTTAAAATTTCCCTCTATTTAAATTTCTAAATATTTTAGCAAAAGGGCATTTTAGGGATAATTAAAAGTTCCAAGGGCGTTTTAGTAAAGAGGGGCATGAGTAAATTATTTCATAATTTACATAAATTACTTGGTAATTGATTTAAATAAATTTGGTAGTTATCAATTTATTTAAATATGAGAATCATTTAATTTGTCCATGATTGGATTAAAAATGGAAGAGGGAGAACAAAGTTCAAATTAAGATTTATCGGGAAAGTCCCAAGTTGGTGTGATTAGAAGTTAATTAAATTAACTTTGAATTTAATTAATTGGCTGCAAGGGACCTAATAGAAATTTATAAAATTGCGAGGTCTGGATAGTAAAAGGTTATTGTCTCTAAAGGAGGACCTAGATTTAAAAATAAAAAGAACGAGGATTAAAGATGAATTATGCCCTCTCTCACAATTCAGGGATCAAATGGTGAAACTGGAAAATAGAAGGGCCTTAACGCAAATATCCACAGAGAAGTTGTATAAGAAAGGAATAAACGGCCAGGATTGAAGGATCGTGAAGATGTGAATCGCGAAGCACCAATCTCACCATCCATCTAAGCTACGATGGTAAGCCTACAAGGGACCGCACCGTGCGGGCGATCCCTGACCATCCGTTCCAGATCACGAAGCAGTAGCTCACTTTCCCCGCCAGCGGGCTACTCCTTTCTCCGCCACAATCACCGACGACGTATTTGGAATGAATTAAATCCCTTAAAGGAAAGTGAGGGATCGCGATCTCAATCGATGGGATTCTGATTGAGATCTCAGGCCCTATAAAAGGGAGCCGGGTCTGAACTAGAACCCGCATCACCGATCGACGGCGGCGAGCTCATACACCGCGAGGGACTGTGGGACAGAGAGGAGGGGACCTTCGCAGGGAACGACTGGGGCCTCGCGAGCAGGAGAAAGGTGCACGGCCGGCATCTGTTCCTTTTTCCGATCAACCACGAAGAGCAGTAGGCCCACCACCGTCCTCTCCGGTGAGTTCTAGCTTCTCTTCTCTTTTGTTCTTGTCGAGCATGCATGATAGAGCGATGGCTAGGGTGACGGACGTCGGAGGTCCACGAGCATTCCTTTGCCAATCTCCGTCGAGGAGCTGTACGCCGGTGGGGAGGAAGCTTAGGACGTCGCCGTGCGCCTGTGAAACAGAGGGAGAAAATGGAGACGGGTGACGGCCAGAGAAGGCCTCAGAGCTGAGACTCTGGCCACGGGCAGTCTGGAACCTCGCCGGCGACGATCAGACGGGCACGGAAACTCCACATGGCGGCGGGCGTGGTTCAACTCCGACAATGTCTCGGCCCGTAATGAAGACAGAGAAACGCGAGAGAGATAGAGGACAGGGAAAGTAATTAAAGAAAATTAATAATAATAATTAGGGTTTATTATTAATTAACTGTCTCTTAATTATTAGAGTATAATGATTGAATGAATAACCTAACTAATTTGTTCATCATCTGGTGAGTGGTTTATTAGGGAACTAATTAAAGGATTTGAATACCTACTTAGTGAATGATTAAACTAGTTATCTAAAGTGGAAGATTGACTAGTTAATATTCATTTGGAGACTTATTAGTTGTGAACGAAGTAATGGATGGTTGGGATGGTGGAATTGAAACTAGTCCCAACCAAATTCTGGTATTCAGATCAAAATTGATAATTTAGTTAATAGTATATTGTTGACAAAAATAGTCCTTTGTCACTGATCAGTCATTTTGTTAGCCAAGTATATTTTCTAATTATTACCTCAATGGATGATTTGATTAAAGGATTAGTTGAATAATCAAGTAAGGCTTTGGTCATTTGGCTTGGTTAATAGATTTAATCAAGTTAAAAGGATGGTGACATGTACGGTGGAGATTAATCAAAAAGAAATAAATTTATATTTCCTTTGATCAACCGGATTAGTTAATTAACTAAATTAACTAACAACTACTTAGTTGGGGGTACTAACTAATAATTAATTAATTAATTGGGTGATTAATTAATTAATAAAATATGGTTGAGCCAACTAGTTAAAGAAGATCGAGACCAACCAATCTAAGGTTGGGACCGGATCTAGTATGATGGCGTAAGGAAGATCATTAGGAGATTAATTAAATAGTTAATTAAGGGATCAATTTAATAATCAATTAGTAGATTAATTAACTTGGTAAATTAATTAAATGGCTAATTGAATTTATTGAGAAGATGAATTGATTTAATAAATCAATAAGATGAGCCCAAGGGTGGTTCGAGTAAATTCTAAAAGAGATGGAACCAAGATGAAATGACAAGGAAACGCGAGGGAAGGTTTGCTAGTCGAACTCAGGGCCGTTAGAGCATGCATAGTAGATGCAATATTCATAGACAAGTACCTTATTGAAATAAGATTATCTTTATCAGATTTTGACTTGGATGCGCCGAGAAGTCCCGTGGAGCACGAGGCTTTGCGATTTTATGTAAGTACTTCTGCCTTGTACCTCCCAGTCATTTATTGATTGGTTTCTTGACTTTTGATTTGCATGTTTGAGCATGCCTTATTCCTCTTTTCGGAGATCTTATTGACGTGTCTTTATTGCGATATGTTGCTTTGTTATTCATACATGCTTCCTTGATTTGTTGAAATCTTTTGTTTAGCATGTTTGATTATTTCGGGATGTTGGAATCCACATTGTGTGTTCATTCTTCGTCCCCGGATTGATGGAGCGGGTGAAGCTCCGGATTTTCGCGAAGCGTTAGGGGCCGGACACCACGGCGTTCCGCGACTCCTAGCCGGAGGGAGAGTGTTCGCTTGTCCCCGATGGGTCGATCATCGACCGTGTCGTACGCGTAGAGAGGTGGCGCTATCGGCATACATGCACCCGAGGGCGTAGCGGCCGGATGGTCGCTTTTCTCGCCAGTGTTCGCCGGTAGTGCTTGACCGGGGGAGACGTTTGTGGAGCTTCTTTGGAACTCATCGCTAGGAGTCGATTTCTTGTTTATTTTTGTGATCGACTCCTAGGGCTTATTTTTGAGGGGCATGCCCCTAGCTTGTTTTGATATTTACGATTGGTTGATATCATATTTCTTGAACCCCGCAGGGGTACTTACTGGGCTTTCCATTCGAAAGCTCATGCACTTGTTTTCTTTCTGTTACTGCATCCTCGAAGGCGTGGGACCCTAGTACCATGTGAGTCGAGCCGATCGTGAGTCAGGTGATTTGCAAAGGTCCGAGGACCTTGGTTATCTTTCTTGTTTGAGTGAGATATTTTATTTTGTAGGACCCCTTAGGGCCTGGAATTTGTAGGGTATTTGAACCCTTGTTATTTATTTTTCCATTTGAGACTCTCGCTTATTTTGAATAAAATAAGATGTTTGTTTTGCATTATCCGCTTACACACTTAGGCCTTGTATCGAGTGGGGCCTGTCTCTACTACGGCCGGCTGGTACATCGCGTGCCTCAAGTCCCGGATCGGCCTGGGCTGCTACACCTAATTCTCAACTAAACTCGTAACTTTTTTTTGTTACTTTAAAAATTATTTTAAATATTCAATCATTAAAAAATAGACAATTTTTTATTAAAAAAATTAATGTAAGGTCATTTTTTCTGAAAACCATGAGATGGCAGTTTCTTCAAGCTGACATTCTTAAAAATAAAAAAATAAATATAAGATGAAGTTGATTGTGGATTTTATGTTTTTAAAGAAAAAAAACCCTAAGATGAGGTCGAAATTAAAAAAACCAGTTCCTTCAGACTAAAAAAGAATATTTTATATAAAAATTTAAAAATAAATAAAACTCAGATGAGCAAACTAATTCTATAATTTTTAATTCATTTAAAAAATTTAAACTCACAGTTAATATAAATTTAAAAACATTAACATTTATAAAAATCTTAAAGTTTGCTAATAAATTTAACAAGTTATCCTAGTAAATAATTTTCATATTTTTAAGGGTAAGTTTTAATTGATTTTGAGGTTTTTAATGAAATATTAAATTTGATATAAAAACCTTTTTTTTATTTTAAATTCAAAACGATGAATTAGTTATAATTTTTTTTTAATTATATTCAACTTTTTAAGGAGAATCTAAGATTTTAATTTTTTTTTAATATTTTGAACAAATCTTTATATTAATTTTTATTACTAGTTCATTATCATACTCTTCAAAAATAAATAAATAAGTAAACTTTCCATCAACTTTGAGAAAACTTTCATAATCAAAGCAAAAAACAAGTTAAATATAATATTTATAATACACCTCAAAGTTACATATTCTGTACCTTAGCAATCTATTCCATGTGCAATGTGTTCAATTATGTGTGATTTGATCCTCTTGTTTTGTTTCCAAGTTAAAATTTGTTTGCTCATTTAACTGACTATTCCAACAATGCAACACCAAATGCAGAAGGAACACAAAGAATGAAAATCTGTAAACTTTTTGAAATCTAGATAGCAATGCACTAGAATTGCAGTTTTGATCACTGTTTTTCAAATTCTATACCTTCTTGTCAATTATAAACTTATCATTTTTTTTTTGAAAATAGTGGATAAACTACTTTCATTTATTGATTTGGTAAATTAAGATCGAGGAGGTTGTTACATGCATCTCTAGATGGAAACTTGGATGGATCAAGTGGGAACAATTAAGCCGTCGGGTGAGTCCTGCCAGCTTGATCCTTCGGAGAGGGGGTGTTGCTGTGGTATCTCGCCATCATCGTCCTCAAAGTCTGCTCCTGGAGGTCTATGCGGTGTCGTTCCCCGCGTGAGGGTTAGGCTGTGTCTAATGAGGTTGCACATTGGCTGGAGCTGTGTTTGGCTGTTGGCATGTGGGCTGTCGGCCCATGAGGGGAAAAGGAAGTCGGCTTGGCGAATCAGTTGTTGGTAAACACGGTGTTTATCTGTAAAAATTCTTCGATTCCTTTCAGTCCAGAGACTCCAGGTCACTGCCATCGCGACAGGTTCCAGCCTTTGCGGAGGTCATTTCCTAGTTCTTCGATTCTTCGATTCCTTTCAATCCAGAGACTCCTATCATTTTTTTTAAAGATGAATAAACTACATTTATTTATGTTAATAGTATAATATTGTTGTGATACAAAACATTCCTATGCTTACAAGAATTTGAAAACTTATCATTTTTCAAACTGGATTATCAGCAGTTACTACTAACTAGCATTTCGGCAAATGAGGGATGATGAATAGTTACTTAGAAAGGATTGGATGATTTTATTAAAGATGATAAGCCAGATGAAGTTCAGAAAAAAAAGTTATTGTCTATATCTCAAACAGTACCAATTCAATTGAATCATGATTATAAATAAAGCCTTTGATCTTGAAACTAGTGTAATTAGTCCTAAAAGCAGCCATGCAGGACAATAAGTCCGATGTTTTGAATCTCAAATCCATTTGCTATTTCACTTTTAAAGCAATATTAAGTTAGGGTTTTGAATTGAATGAGTTTTTTTATCAACAATATTTATAATACCTTCACATGGTTGATCAAATCAGGGAAAAAAATTAGTTGAGTTAGAGGCTAGAAATTAAAGATTCAGACTTTAAAATCAGTAAATAATGAGAACTAAGTCTACTAGAAAGCTGAGAAATAGAAGTTTTATAGGGGTTCATATGTAATATTGAGATTTTAATATATATATATATATAAGGAATATATAATTTCATAAAATCAAAAGCTAAAAGAGAAATTTTTAAAAAAACCAACAAAATTGCAAAATGACCCTCTTTCAAAAGTTATTGGTACTCCATACTAAAAAAAGATTTTGTATATATTTTTAAAAAATAAATAATATCATATATATAACACATTTGCAACAAGGTCAATTTGCTAATAATTTTTTAAGCAAGGTAATTTACAAATTTATTCATCTTTTTGGTTTTTTAAATTTGCTTTATAGAATGAGGAATTAAGTGACTTGCACAACTTTGTAAACAAACTCAAATAAAAGAATATAATAATAAGTTTCATAAGTTCCATGGTCCTGACATCGATCAGTACTCCTAAAAATTGTATCAGACCCAAGTATCATGGCCATGACAAGAGTCCTTACAAGTACCATCAAACCCAAGTTTTCAAACAATAGTTTGGTAATACATGCATATTAAGTAAACATATCTATCATTCACAACGTTTAAAACCCTAATGCAATAAAATATATAATTAAAAAATTAAAAAAGAAAGAACTATGTAGTCCATACTTAATCTTATTCTCCTTTTTCTCCAGCTCCTTCTCCTCTTTCCACGATTGGCTCCTCATTTAGATCAATGTCATAAACTTAACGGTTGTTGCCTAAGGATGATCCTTTAGAAAGTGCTTCCTCATATGTCCTCCAAGGGCCTATCCATAAGGGAAAACAGCCTCACATTAATTGCATTGATGTTTTCAACTTGTCCAGAAATCATTTTGCGTTTCTCTGAAGTCTCACCAACTTCAGAGTTGTTCTTCACTTTGGTATAGTTGGCTCTGTGTCCTCCTAGTGCTTGTGGAGTTGAGAATAATTTGTTGCATGTATAGCATTCATAAGCTTTAGTCTTCTCCTCTTGTACTTGTTATGCACATCATCATCATTATTTTCAGTTTTCCTTCTCTTGTTAGCCTCAAGATAAAAGTTATGCATTTCAGTGACAAGAGCTGTTGCTTTGGCCCTATTGATTGAGTTATCTGTAAAATCCATGATTTTAGCTTGAAATAAAAGGTTTAATATTTTTTTAAAATTTATTAGTAATTTTTAAATCTTGCCAAAAAGGGTAATTTGGGGATTTACAAGATCTAGGGGCATTTTGGTAAAATGGCCATGAGAGAGTTAAAAAAGAATTAATAGGTTATGGAATAAATCATTTAAGTAAATTAGGTATTTGTTTAATTAAATTTGGAAGTGACCAATTTAATTAAATTAGGAAACTATTTTATATTGATCATGGTTGGTCCAAAATGGTAATGGGGAGAATTAGATTAAATTAAGATTGATTTAATTTAATTTGGGAATATTCTAAGATGGCTTGATTAGGTTTATTTAAGGAAGGAGAAGGAAATCAATTTAAATTATGAATTTAAATTAATAGGCCGCCAAGGACTAAATAAGAATTTCATTAAAAGTTGAGGACCACAAGGTAAAGGATATTGTCTCTGGCGAGGGACCTAGATGTAAAAATAAAAAGAACAAGGATTAAATATGAATTATGCTCTCTCTCACAATTCAGGGATCAAATGGTGAAACTGGAAAATAGAAGGGCCTTAACGCAAATATCCACAGAGAAGTTGTATAAGAAAGGAATAAACGGCCAGGATTGAAGGATCGGAAAGATGTGAATCGCGAAGCACTCATCTCACCCTCCACTTCTAGCCACGTTGGTAAGTAAACAAGTGACCGCACCGTGCGGGCGATCCCTGACCATCAGATCCCGAACAGAGGCCTGATCACGAGACGAGTCCTCGTCTCCCTCCTCCGCCAGCGCCAAATCACGATCTTCTTGCCATAAAACGCATGCATAGATTGGCGCCGGAATAGGAAAGTGGGAAGGAGGTGGATCCTCGCGCTAACGCGAACCGATCACGTAGAGATTCCCTGGAGGCCTATAAGAGGGAAGTCGGGGCGGGGTACTGAGGAACCACCAAACTCCGGCGATCTCCTCCACCTCACTGTGAGGGACGAAGAGACAGAGACGTGTGTTCCGGTGCTGTAACGTCGAGGAGCCGAGGAGAGGGAGGGACTGCCGCCTTTTGCCTTTTTCCGGTCGACTGTGAGGCGTTGCAACCACGTCATCGACCTCTCCGGTGAGCCATCGCTCTCTGTTAAACCTTTTCCTCTCTGTTCATGCATACATATAGGGGTTACGTTGTCTAGAGAGGGAGAGAAAGGGAACGAAGGTGCTGCTTCGTCAAGGGGACGGGACAAAGGATCAAGAGGGGAACTGGTCGAGGTAAGCGGCGCACAGGGAGTCAGCCATGAGGAGGAGACCACAGCCGGGAAGTCACCGCCGGCTCGTGTAGATTCCAAGGACGGGTGATTCCGCCACCTAAGGCCACCGAGGTCGCCAAGCGTGGAATGAAGCTTCACTATGCCGATGTAAGTCTCTACCGAGAAAGGACAGAGAGGCGGGAGAGAAGAGAAGAGAGAAGAGAGAGATAAATGGGATTTAATAGTTAATGATTAAATAAATTAAAAGATAAAATTTAATTTGGATTTATGAAAAGGATTGGATAAAATCGTTGATTTAGAAATTTAATTAAATTAATTGATAGATGCACTGTTCTGGTTGGGTGTAAATTTTAAATTGAATTAATTAAGTTAGTTAATCAATTAATTGAGATTAATTGATTAAAGCTTAAATAAAACTATGGTTTAATTATTTAATTGTGGATAATTAGAGGATTAGTTGCCTAATCAAACAACTATGGGTGGATTAACTAGATTTGATTGATAAATTTAATCAAATTAAAAAGGGGTGGGATCAAGTATGATGGAGAATAATCAAATATTTCTTTGATTAATCAGATTAGTGGATTAACTAAATTAACTAATATCTGCTTGGTTGGGTAACTAACTAATGAGTAATTAATTAATTGGTTTGAGCCAATTAGCTAAACTAAGTAGATTGAGTCCAACCAATCTAAGGTTGGGTCCGGATCTAGCATGTTGGTTTATGGAAAATCGTTAAGAGATTAATTAAATAGATAAATTATTAACTAAGTCAATTAGTAGATTAATTAACTTGGTTAGTTAATTAAATGGCTAATTGAGAAAATGAATTGATTTAATAAATTAATAAGTTGAGTTGGCTAAAAGATGAGCTCAAGGATGGTTCGAATAAATTCTAAAAGGGATGGAACCAAGATGAAATGACAAGGAAACGCGAGGGAAGTTCTGCAAGTCGAACTCAGGGCCGCTAGACCATGCATAGTAGATGCAATAATCGTAGAAAAGTACCTTATTGAGATAAGATTTATTTATATCAGATTTTGACTTGGATGCGTCGAGAAGTCCCGTGGAGCACGAGACTTTGCGATTTTAGGTAAGTACTTCGGCCTAGTACCCTTACTCTTTGATGAGTATTCTTGACTTTGTTATTGCATGTTGATCATGCCTTGTTCCTCCCTTCAGGGATTTTATTTTTATGTCTTTGTTGTGACATATTTGTTTCATACATGCTTCCATGAATTTTGTTGAAATCCATATATAGCATGTTTGATTGGTTTTGGGGATGTTGGGATCCCTACTTGTACTGTTCTTCGTCCCGGATCTGATTGGAGCAGTGAGCTCCAGATTTTGCGAGAGCGTTGGGGACCGGGACACCTCGACGCTCCGAAGCACTCCTAGCCGTGTGAGGGGAGAGTGTTCGATGTCCCTTGCCGGTCGCTGGGTCGATCACTGACCATGTCGACATGAGAGATAGGTGGCGCTACCGACATACGACCCGAGGGCCGTAGCGACCGGATGGTCGTTTTCTCAGCAGGTTCGCTGATGGTACTGACCGGGGGAGACGTTTGTGAAGCTTCCGTTGGAACTCTTAGCTAGGAGTCACGATCTTGTTATTTTATTGTGATAGACTCCTAGGGCTTGTTTTGAGGGGCGTGCCCCGAGTTTGCTTGTTGATATTCATGTCTCTTGATATCATATTTTCTTGAACCCCGCAGGGGTACTTACTGAGCTTTCCATTCGAAAGCTCATGCACTTGTTTTCTCCTCGCTTACGCATCCCGAGGCGAGGGACACTAGTACGCAGGAGCCGAGCCATCGTGGGTCGGGGTGATTTGGCAGAGGTCCGAGGACCTTGTCTATCTTTGTTTTGAGTGAGATATTATGTTTTGTAGGTCCCCTTAGGGCTCGAGTATTTGTAGGGTACTGAACTCCTTGTTATTTATTTCACTTAACTCGCTTATTTTGAATAAATTAAGTTGTTATTTTACATTATCTGCTTACACACTTAGGCCTTGTATCCGGGCTGGGCCTCGTCTCTACTCGCTACTGGCCGGTTCTGCGACATCGCGTGCGAGGTCCCGAGATCGGGTCGGGGCGTTACATTATCAGTCACATCTTCACTCAACATCTGAAGTATCAAAGCAGCTTGATTTTCACAAGGGCCTAATGAATCAGGGTCAAAGTTCATTAAACCCGTATAATTCATCATCTGGTCCTGTGAGGAAGTGCAAGTATTTCTTTCATTATAGGCTCCTCTTTGATGTAGAGAGAGGAGCGTTCTTCTCTTCTGGAGGAACCATCCCTCTGTAAGATTGATTCGAATGAACCCCCATATGGCCATGGAGTTTCTTTTCGGCAAGGAAAACCTTGAGACACACAGTGCAAACATGCAATGTGGTTTCATGTTTTGCACCTTGCTCCGAGTCCTTCCCACTAAACTTTTGAGAGGAGCTTCCATTTTTCCTGAAGCCCTTGATCTTGATCTTGAGAAACGTCCCTGGTGGAGGTGCTGTGTAGTCAGGTTCGCTCATCTTCTCTTTCCCTCTTGAATCCATCTTTTCTATAATTTAGCATATATGAAATAGTGTTTTCAACATTACAAAATGAGAAAAAAAATTTTAAAAAGGAAAAACACTGGTACCTCCTCATGTTTCTCTATTATCATCATCATACCTATTTTTAAAAATTAATTTTAGTGAATAGATAAAACTATTAACATATTTCAATGAACTTATCCAAAAAAAAAAAAAAAAAAAAATCAAGATTCACACTTCTCAAATCTAAATCTCCGATGCACCATAGATTCAAATATCACAAAACAGTTGACAGTTTACAGAGTAAAAAAACACATACCAGATGAAACACACAATATACTAATCGGAATAATAATAATAATAATAATAATATTTTCTTTTACTCAAAAAACTTTTAAAGAAACAAAAAAAAAATCACTTTGAAAATCATATCGTAACCTATCTTAGATCAAAAGATACCGGAAACTAGAACTTGTGATCGATGATCTCAACCTCGATAAGTTTATGTGAGGAAAGGAAGATGCATTTGAGTATAAAGAATTTTATATATAAAAACCCAAATTTTTACTAGAAAGGTAACTTTTATGGCTAATCATATGTTGAGAAACCAAAGATCTATCAAGAAAAGATGAAATTCATGGCCACTTACACAAACTTTTGTTGATCATTCCTCTTCGGTGATACAACTCAAGTTCTTCTAATCTCCTGACACTCGCCTCCTCTTGCAGTTATGACAAGTGTTACAAGAGGAGTAGGGGTAAATATATAAATTTTACGACCAATCCCTAATTCTCACTAAACTCTGACTTTGTCTTTCTACTTATTTTGAAAATTATATTAAATATTCAATCTTAAAAAAACTGACAATTTTTTATTGAAATATTAATATAAGGCCATTTTTCCTGAAAAGCATGACTTCATCTCTTCAACCTAAGTTTTTTTTATAAAAAAAATAAATTAACATATTTCAATCAACTTATCCAAAAAAAAAATCAAGGTTCACAAAACACACTTCTCAAATCTAAATCCCTAATTAATGTACCATAGATTTAAATATAAACAGTTAGCTGTTTTCAAAGTAAAAAAAAAAAAAAAAAAAATACAGCTTAAACACAAGACATAACCACTTATGGCAAAAAAAAAAAATCATTTATTTAACTCAAAAATATTTAAAGAAAAAAAATCACTTTAACAATCGTATTGTAAAAGTAAAACTATAAACAAGGTTTGAAACCATATATTCAAATCTTAACCCATCTTAGATCAGAAGGTACCATAAACTAGAACTTGTATATCGATGTTGAGCTCAACACCGGGTGAGCTTATTTGAGGAGATGAAGATGGATTTGTGTATCAAAGAATTTTATAAAAAAAACAAAAAATTTATTAGAAACTTTACTTTTTATCACCAATCGTATGCTGAGAAAAAGAAGATCTATCAAGAAGAGATGAAATTCATGATCACTTACACAAATTTTTGTTAGTGATTTCTCTTTGGTGATAAAACCCAAGTTCTTCTAATCTCCTCACACTTTCTCTCCCCTTTACAATAATTACCAGTGTTACTAGTGGAGTAAGGATAAATATAGGAATTTATTATAACCAATTCCTTAATTCTCACTACACTCGTGACTCTTTTTTCTACTTATTTTATAAATTTTATTATTAAATATTCATTTTTTTTAAATATACAAATTTTATTAAAAAATTAATATAAGGTTTTTTTTTCTGAAATGCATGAGTTGGCAGTTTCTTCAAGCTGAGATTTTAAAAATAAATAAATAAATAAAAGATGAAGTTGATTGTGGATTTTAAGTTTATAAAGAAATGAACCTAATATGAAGCCTTGTTTCAAAAAATAAGTTTCTTCAAACTAAAAAAAGTATTTTATATAAAAATTAAAAAAATAAATAAAACTTAGATGAGCAAACTAATTCTATAAATTTTAATTTGTTTAAAAAATTTAAAATCAAAGTTAATATAAAATTTAAAAACATTAACCATTTTAAAAATCTTAAAAGTTTGCTAATAAATTTAACTAGTAATCCTAATAAATAATTTTCATATTTTTAAATGTAAGTTTTAATTAATTCTTAGGTTTTTAATGAAATGTTAATTTTAATATAAAAACCTTATTTTTATTTTTTCTTTTTAAAATTTAAAACAATGATTTAGTTATAAAATTTCTATTTATATTTAACTTTTTATTGAGAATCTAAGATTTTTAAAATTATATATATTTTTTAAATAATTTTAACAAATATTTATATTAATGTTTATAATTAGTTCATAATAAATTTAAGGTAATAAGATTAGTATAGAATCTATAGATATCTAAACTAGCAAATGGCCTTCGCATTGCTCAGATTTTGAAAAAAAAAAAAAAATCTCGGGTAATGTCATAGTTTGTTATTATATATTAAAATTTAATACATAATGTCTAAATTTCAATAAACCTAAAATTAATATCAACAAATCAATCTTAAATAAATTGCAACAACCCCTATATTTCAAAATCAATACAAAACAAAAAACCCTATGTTTTTCACCCATTTTTTGTTCGATCACAAAATATCAAGCCCTTGCATATCTCTTTGAATCTGACTAAACATCTATCTTGTGGCATGTGTCAAATCCACCAGTCTCTATTGTAGATTTTTTTTTTAAATTAAAAAAAATCCAAAAGTCTAAGTGACTTCAAAATCTCAATTTATTTTTTATATATTTTAAAATTAAAAATATTTATGCTTAATAATATAAATAGTTTTTTCTAAATTAAAAAAAATCTAAAAATCTGAGAAAATTTCAAAACTCCAACATTATTTTCTCTTTTTTTGGATTTTATAAAAATTAAAATTAGATCCATTTTTGCTTTGTAATATAGATAGATTTTTAATTTTAAAATTTTTTGTACATATATAATATGAAGAGTACATTTAAAATTTCTCTATTCATCCTGATTTTTTTTTTAAATAATCATGTCATGCTCTTCAAAAATAAATAAATAAATAAAATTTCCATTAACTTTTGAAACAATATCATTTTGTATATATATATTTGAGACTTTTTGCGAATTACTTTTTAGTTCTTCTGGGGGTGGTGCTGTTTGGGTTATAGTGTAGGTTTTGGGTCCCTGGAAACAGTGCGTAAACAGTTTCAGGGACCTATAAATAATTTTCCCTATATATATATATTTATATTTTTATATTGGCCAAAGCTAAAACCGGAGAAATGCAATCACAATGCATCTCTTTCCCGCCCTTCTTTTTCTTGAGAGCAAGCACAGCGAGGAGAGAAGAACATGGGAAAAGAAAGGAGATGTGTGTGAGAGAGTGAAAGCATACGACTTTGCAGAGGCATTGGAGCTCTGAAGATGGACCAGACAACGAACGTTGACACCATGGTGATCTACATTTTTAGGTTCTTAATGGATGTTTCTGTTGGTTTTTAAGATCTTGTTTGATACTGTTGCTATTTTAGATAAATTTTGGGGTTTTACTGGAAAGACTAAATCTTGACGCCAAAGGATGTTCTGATTGTTTCTTTAGCCGTAGTGTTTCAAGGA
The DNA here is from genome assembly GCA_026586065.1 of Dioscorea zingiberensis. Lineage (NCBI taxonomy): Eukaryota > Viridiplantae > Streptophyta > Magnoliopsida > Dioscoreales > Dioscoreaceae > Dioscorea > Dioscorea zingiberensis. The sequence continues at coordinate 60,460,319 of CM048819.1, read as the reverse complement.
GTGCAATTGCATTTACAGATTAAGTATAATGGTTTTGTGGGAGTTGGGAATTATTATGAGTTTGTTAATTGAACTTGAGATGCTTCTAATGTTTGGGCGATGTTGATTTTATTTATTTATTTTTCAAATTGAGGATCTTGGAAATGAAATTTCTTAATTTTGTTGGAGCATTGATGAGTTCCAACTTGGTTCTTGCATGCCTTCTTGGTATATGATTTTTATAGCATCTGCATTGTAAGCTCAAAGTGTGTCTTAATAATCCCATTGAAGCTCATACCATTCTGAACTTTGCAACATCATAACTGCTATACTGTCTTTTCTTATTCAGATGGATTCTTGATTTTAACTGAGACTCATTGAGAGCTGCATTCAAAAAAGTCAAATGATTTTTTTGGGTTTTTTTTTTGTGATTGGATCTGACAATCACCAATGGGGCATTTTTTTTTTTTTTTGCTAAGGAAAAGAGCTACATACTAGCTATAAGGAAAAGAGCTACATACTAGCTAGCGTTGTTACAAAATATAATTCCTGGGTTTGTAATAGCTTGTTGAAGTTTAACTAATTCCTCAGAAAACCATTCTGGGAGGCTGCTGTGTTCTTCAAAGTTGAAAGTCCATCTATTTCTTCTTGCCAATTTTGCCATCTTATCAGTAGCTGTGTTGAGTTCTCGGTTGATTTTCTGTGCAGTCCAGCGAGGGATTGTATTCAGCATTGTTTTGCGATGCTTCATCAAGCTGGTTGGTGGTTGTATCGTGGTCTATGGAATCATCCATGATCCTTCTATGCAAGCATAGGTTGTCGTATGAATTTGAATTTCTTGGATTTGTAGGGTCTTGATCATCTTTAGGCCTCTCTCTAGTGAGCAAAGCTCGCCTTCATATGGGGAACTTGCCCCATGTATATTAGTCCCTCGCCAAACAAAATTTACCTCGGTGGTTAGATATGATGATAAAGGCTGTGCCAGTTTCAACATCATCAACTTTCCATGAAGCATCAATAAATAGGTGAAATTTAAAGTGCAGGGAGCTCCACAGTTTATCATTAAGTGCTTCTAGTTGTATAATACTATGGATACTTTGCTGTTCAGTTTGTAGTGCTTTAGCTATTGCTGCTGCAATGGTTGAGTTGAATCTTTTCTCTGAGAATATCTGGTTGCATCTTTCCTTCCATATTATCCAGAGGGTTGTAGCAATTAAGGTCTTTTCATTCTCTGATAACCTTTGAGATCTTGTTCTGCTTTCATCAAGCCATCCACCAAGTGATAGGTCTTCAGAGGAGAAGTTCCAGTTGGTGAGGTTCCCTTCATCTTTAAGGCTCTGCCATACCTGTTGAGAGTGTCTACACTCTTGGAACAAATGATAAGCAGTTTCTGGTTGCAGAGAGCATAAGTTACATGGGTCATCAGATCCTATACCCATAGAGTATAAGAATCTAGTAGTAGGTAGTCTCTTATGGAAGAATTTCCATAAAAAGATTTTTATTTTTGGCATCACATTCAGTTTCCATAACTTCTTCCATCCAGACCAATGGTAGTTGTGTGTCTTAGTTCTGTAATAATCATAAACTGCAGCAGTGAGTGATCTCCCCTCTGTTTTATATGTCCATTTCCAGTGAGGATGGATATGTGCCTCTTGGATTTGTTTGGATTCAATTGAATCTAATACACAACTTGGAAATAAGATATGCAACAAGTTCCAGTTCCAGTGGTTGTTAGACATAAAATCACTGATTTTTGTATTGTGCAGATCATACTGCATATTAAAGAAAGTTGGTTTTTTGCACAATGGAATGCTATACAGCCAAGGATCAAACATTATCCTATTGTTTGGTATAATGTTGATTTGACTGATATCATTCCTAATGTCCCTTGCAGTATTCACAAGGCCTCTATAGGTCCAAGAAATCTTATGGAGTGGATCAGATTGCCATGGATCTAAATTACCATATTTTTCATTCATTAAAGTTATCCAATATTTGTCCTCCATATTCAATAGAGCTAGGACCTGTTTTGTCAATAATGCTTTTTTCATAATCCTTAGGTCTTTAATACCCAGGCCACCCTCAGTTTTGGGGTTGATGATGGTACTCCAACCTATTAGATGCAATCCACCTCCACTGCTGTCTTTAGCCCAAATGAATTTTCTAACAAGTTTTGTAATATTATCCAAAACAGAGTCAGGGATAGCATATGTGCTAAGGCCAAAAATTGGGAGGGACATGATTGTTGCATTAACTAGGGTCACCCTTCCAGCCATAGTTAGTTGGAGGGTTTTCCACCATGCTAATTTCTTTTCCACTTTAGAGATCATAGATTTGAAACAATCAACTGGGAGTCTAAAAGGTGAAACCCAACAACCAAGATATTTGAAAGGAAATGAACTCTGTTTGAGGGTCAGGATATCAGCTATGGATTTTTTAATTTTTCCATTAAGCCAGGAAGGAAAGTAAAGGTCTGACTTGGAACTATTAGATCTCTGGCCAGTGAGTTCTTTATATATCTGTAAACATAGATTGATAGTTCTTGCATTCTTTCTTGTAGCATGACAGCAGATTAATAAATCATCAGCATAGAGAATGTGATTAATAAACAAGGAATCAGAAATTTTAATACCCTGAAGCATTTGAATTGACTGAGCCTTATTGAGGATATTGGTAAGGATTTGGGATACCAAAATAAATATATATGATGATAGTGGATCCCCTTGCCTAATACCAGCAGTGGGTTTCACCCATATCCCAGCTTTCCCATTAATAATAAATGAGAAAGTAGTGGTCTCAATGCATTCTCTAATCCAGGTGATCCATTTTTGAGGAAAATTCATTTTACCTAAAACAGCAGTGACAGTCTCCCATCTAATGATGTCATATGCTTTTTCCATATCCAATTTAATTAACATCATTGGGTTAGTCTGGGTATTATTCTCTAAGGAATGTGTCAATTCCTGAGTAAGCAGTATATTATCATATATGCTTCTGCCATGTATAAATGCTGCCTGTTCCTTGCCAACAAGCTGTGGTCGAAAAGGTTTAAGTCTATTTGCCAAAATCTTAGCAATGATTTTATAGTTGACATTGCACAAAGAGATTGGTCTATAGTCATTTACTTTTTGGGGGTTCTCTTTTTTGGGGATTAGGCATATATGTGTTTGGTTCCAAGAATGAGCCATTTTCCCATGAGAGAAGATATGATTTATTGCTCTAGTAATGTCTTCAGCAATTTGATGCCAAAAAGCTCTAAAGAACTCAATGTAGCCCATTTGGACCAGGAGATTTTCCACTAGGCATTGTTTTCATTGTTTGAAAAATTTCAAACCTAGTTACTGGTTTAATAAGTTGCAATCCTTGTTCATGGGTGAGAAGGGGAAGATCTTCAGGAAGACTATTTTCAATGTTAAAAGCAGATCTATGCTGGCTACTATCCCATAAATCTGTGTAATGTTGGATAAAACTAGCTTCAATCTCAATTGGATCATTGATTAATTTCCCGTCTTTGTCTTTAATGTGTAGGATTCTATTATGATTTCTATGATTTTAGACATTTGATGAAAATATTTAGAGTTACAATCACCATTTTGCATCCATTGCAACCTTGACTTTTGGGCCCAGTATGTTGTATATTGTCTGATATAGGCTTGGTGTTGCTTGTAGAGAGGTCTCAATGTGGTCCATAAATTTGCTTGGTTCCTATTACTACAATCCATGGATTCAATTTCAGTGATTTTTTCTTCAACTAGTTTAATTTGTGTTTCTAGTTTTTTAGAGTGTCCCATGCATTTTTTGGTGAGATCAGTTTTGAGATTGTGCAGTCTATGGCTAGTTGTGTGCATGGGATTTCCTAATCCTTCAGTGTTCCATATCTCCTCTACACTTTTATGACATTCAGGTAAATTTATCCAATTATTATCAAATCTAAAGGGTCTTTTTATATTTTGCAGTTGTTTCCAGCATTTAAGCAGAATAGGAGCATGGTCAGACTGACATCTGGCTAGATGAGAGACGTGGTAATATGAAGCTTCGTCTAGCCATCTGTCGTTGCATAAAATTCTATCAAGTCTAGCCCATATTCTAGAGCCTCCTCTTTGGTTGTTACACCATGTAAAAGGTGGTCCAGAGAATTTTAAGTCAGACAAATTATTATGAACTATAAATGAATTAAAGTGGTTAGATTTCATACCTATTCTCCAATTCATTGTGCCACCTTTTTTCTCCTCAGGTGTTCTAATAGCATTAAAATCTCCTAGTATGACCCATGGAGCAGCAATACTTGCAATTTTATCTAGTTCCTTCCATGTGGCTTGCTGGTCTCTCAGCAATTGCCCATTATAGACAACATAAACAATCCATGGCTGAAAGGGGCTGTTAGAGATTGTTAAGTGGAGAATATACCTGGAAAAACAGATTGGTGTGACTTTCTGTATATTTTTTTTCCATAGTATGATTATGCCTCCAGAATAGCCTCTTGATGGTATTGCTGCCTAGTTCCAATACCTTTTGAATTTTTTGCAGAAGTTCCTTGTTCTCTTATTGTCTGCTCGAGTCTCTATTAGACAAATAACCATCAAATTATGAGTTTTAATCAAATTAAAAACTCTGCTTACCGTATCTTTACCAGTCACCCCTCTACAGTTCCAAGATATAATGTTCATGAAGATTGATTGGGGGGGTTGGTTTGGGAAGTTTGATCAGGTCCCATTTGGGCTTGTAATTCAATTGGGGTATGGATCTCGGGGAAGTATGAGGGGTTGACACCAGGTTTGGTGTTGATTCCTCTTATCTCCATTTCGAAATCCTTTCCAGGGGGGTTATCATCTTCAGACATCTCAAGGTCTTCTTGAGCTTCTGGATCATTTATTTGCTTGTTGTTTAGTGCTTCAGAGATCTTGCACACTAAATTCATATGTGAGTAATTAAATGTACCTGAGGTTGCAGACTCCCTCTGTTGGTTAGTGTTATCAGGTGGTTCAGGCGGTTCTTGTGATCTTTCATCATCTAGGGATGAAATGAGTAGTTGTGGAGCTTCTACTTCCTCATTTAGGGCTATCGGACTATGTTTCCTTTCAGTCCAGTTGGCCTTATGGAATTGGACTACTGAGTTGGATGCCATATGCGGGTCTATCTTCCTCCCTTTTCGAGTATTTTTTATAGTGGCACCCCCTCTTCCTTGGGTCACATTGACTTCAAAACGATCAGAGCTGCGCTCCCTTGATCCACGGTCACGATTTGATTTAGGATCCACAGAAGAGCCATTACTCTTTGTATAACCACCCCTAGTTGATCGATTAGCATCTCTGCCACGCACCCGGTTTGCGACATAAGTTGTTGCATCAGATTGACCAGCTTGATCAGTGGGTGTCCATATGTCATCTATCACGTGAGGCTCAACTACTGTGTGTATTTTTTTTTTTGTTGCAGTGATAGATATGGGCATGTGAGTTTCTTCCACCGTAGGCACGTGGCTCTCCATAATGGTAGGAATTCTTGGTGTAGGACACGTGGCTTCGTGTGGTCGGCCACTATTGGGAGAGTGGAGGTTTCCGGCCATCGCCGGAGCTTGTCTAGCCCCTTTGAATGTTCGCCTGGGCTTCATCCAGATGCCATAGTCTCTGAGATCCTCTTTTGATGTATCTTGGGTCAATGGCATTTCAGATTGGTTATTTGTTCCCTCTGTATTCCGATGAGTATCACTGGCGTCCTCGGCCATCATGGATTTCCCTTTCAGGTCTCCAGTTGATGACCCGGTTCCGGTGATCTGCATACGGCTTCCAGAGGGCACATTAACACAAGCCTCGGCGCCATGACCTACAACTCCACATTTGAAGCAAAATAGAGGGATTTTCTCATATAAAATTGGACAGAAGATTTTAGACGTTGGAGTATTTACCCATACGCCTCTCTGTAGAGGTTTCTTCAGATCAAGTTCAATGCAAACTCTTGCGAACTTCCCTCTTTCTAAATCATCAGTAGTATTGTCGATCTTAATTAGGTTTCCAACATAGATAAGCATAGATTCTAAGAATTCAGGAAACCAATATTCAGATGGGAGATGATGCACTTGGATCCAGAGTACAGCTGTATCCAATTTCTCGAAGGTTGGCTGGAAATGGGGTTTCCATCGCAGGAGGTGTAGAACGAGACCATTGACAGTCCATGGACCGTCGGTGATGAGGTCTTCGGCCATCGATTCAGAGGCACACCTGATGAGAAAGTATCCGTTGGGCAGATCAGCAACCGTGACCTCCCCATAGCTAGCCCATATCTGAGATAAAGTATCACGAAGTAGATTTAGATTTGGAGCTTTACCGAGTACCTTACCGTAGAGTGCGCCCTTCATCCGATTATGTGCTCGTCGGAGAAGTTCTGGATTTGGGGTCACTGTCTCTGTAACAGAGGCTTTCAATCTTTCCAGTAGTGGGCCTGGAAACAGCACCGTAGGGGAGTCATCCAAGGGGCGACGTCCAGAGACTACCTTCGCCCATGATTTACTCTGTTTGGCCGGCGGTGGATTGATCTTCGGTGCCTTTTCAAGATCATGGAGGAGGTGGGAGTCGTATGTGACTGGGACTCGAACAATTTGTGTAGGTTTGGCTTTAACAGGTTGGGTATCTCCAGAACCAGTTGATCTCGAGGCCAGGAAGGCTTTGACAGGTTGGGTATCTCCAGATCCAGTTGATCTCGAGGCCATGAATGCGTCCCCACCCACCGCCCTAACTGCAGGGTGGGGGTCCGCCGGGAACAGCTTTAGAGGGAGTTGGCAGTTTGTGGACTGCGGCTGCGAAAAGGGGCAAACCCTAGCTGTGGGTGTCTTCTCCAATGGGTCATTTTTGAAGTTGTTGTACCTTAGAACTGCAGGACATATTGTTTGTTGTTATATTGCAAAGAACTTTTAGTTTAGATTCACTATTTTAGCTATATATGCTTCAAAAATTTTAGTCTTATTGCTTCTGATTGGTATTTTATTTCTTTAGGGTATGTTTTTCAAATTCCCAAAATTCTGGCATGTTTTAGTTATCAAGGAACTTATGATGTGTTTTGCATCAAGAATTGTCATGCTTGATATAAGATTGAACTTTCACTTCATTTCATCCATGAATAGAATGAACTTTTTTGCTTTTAGTCATTCACAGTGATCACATAGAAGTTGCTCAATGAAACTGTGTGTTGCTAATAAATAGTTTGGGATGTTGTTAGGAACCCGGGCCCTAGGCCCGCCCATACGAGCCCCACACAAGGGCCAGCCCTAACTTCACCCAAAAAACCGGTTTTTTGGGTGAAGTTAGGGCTGGCCCTTGTGTGGGGCTTGTATGGGTGGGCCTAGGACCCGGGTTCGTATGGGCGGGCCTGGGTTCCTAACGAATGGTATCAAAGCGGTTTGGTCGGTGTGGGGACTCGTTAAGTTCTGGCCGCGGTAGTCGGTCCTGCTCCCCGCTGCCTTGGTGTGGGTTAGGCCACGTTGGGGCCTGACGAGGGCGTCAGGATTCGATAGGCATGGTATTGTTAGGATTTAGTCCCACCCGATTTTTGGGTGAAGTTAGGGTTGGCCCTTGTGTGGGGCTCGTATGGGCGGGCCTAGGGCTCGGGTTCATATGGGCGGGCCTGGGTTCCCAACAGATGTTAAGGTTACGCAAAATTATGTTTTACAGCTAGCTTCACCATCCAGTAATGGAGGTTTGCGTCCCAACAAGAGGCAAAGGTCTTGTGGTGACAAATCTCACCTTAGTTTTACTGCCTTATATATCTCTAGTTCCATCAGTAACTAAATAATGAGGGGCATTGAAGATGCACCTAAGCGAGCACAGGGATGCATGAAGAACAGTAGAAAAGAAAGGGGATAGAGAGATGGTTAAAGCATAGGTCTTCTTACTGTGACACTGTAGAGACCACTCCTCTTGGTACAGTAGGAATTTAAAGATTTTTTTTAAAAAAAATAATTAATGGGTATTGATTGTTACTAATTAATTATGAGGTGAAAATACCAACATGTGGAGGACTTATGTGCAAATGAGGAATATGACTCATTAGATTAATGTGACCCGTTGCTTGTGTTTGATAGAGGAATATCTCACTTGGGATTGGAATAACTTTTCAAAAGGTTTAAATATTTTTGGGGGAAATTTTAAAATAAAGATATTAATGATAAGATAACTATGTGGCTTCCATGTATTGGTGAATGGGTCATTATTATATTTTTAAATTTTAATTAAAATTTTTGACGGAAAATTTTTTATTGGGAAATGTGTTGGGGATATCCTACATGGGGACATTAGGAATAAGTTTTGAAAAGTTTTAAAATTTTTGGAGGAAAATTTTAAAGTAAATGTATTAATGATAAGATAGTGATATGTCGATTATATAATGGTGGGTTATATTTTTAAATCTTAATTTAGAATTTTGACGGAAATTTTTTTTTATGCGAAACTGTGTTGGGGATAAGGATAACCCCCAACCAAACAAGGGTATTTAACTATTTCTGCAAAGAAAGGAGTATGTGAAGTGTGAACTAATTTTGCAAAATGTCATTTCCTCACGTGGCAGGAAAGAGAATTGAAGGGATTTGATAATTTAGTTGAAAAAGGGGCATAACACCTAAATAGTTATTCGTTGAAAATGGTAGCACGCCGACAACATGCTCAGGTCAGGAGTGCTAATAAAGCATATTATGCCCTAGCCACTATTCTTTAAATCCACATGCTTTGAGGGATTCTCGGGAGGGAATATCACTAAGCTGTCAGTTAGGAGGCTGAGTGAGGGGAGGAAAAAGGTGGTTGTAATGGGAGTATTGAGGTTGAGAACAAAGAGAAGTTGGTTTCTTTTCCATCTCACAACGGGCCACCTGCAACTATCCACAGTTTCTGTCCGTCACGACCACCGGGCAATTTTTATGCCTTCCCTTGACCACCAGGAGTCTTGATAAGCATATATATATATGGACCAAGTGATAGACGATGTGTAGACTGCTGAGGGAGGTGGTGGTCAGGGAGCAACTGATACTTGCAATCCTGTAGATGGCCTCGTAGGAGAGTCAAGCTATGGATGAAGGGTGACATTCAAGAGACATTGTACGTATTGGAAGAGGATGGCTTTGACATCCGACCTTGACTGGACCCTACTCCGACTCAAAGTGATGCAAAACCAAAGTATATATTCTACTGCTGAACGGTGACAGATCTGCAGAAATTGTGGAGAACCCAACATGGGTGGAGCTCGGCACAACTGGAGATGCAACTTTCTGATCATGCTCTGGTATGCTGCTAACCTAATTTGTACCACTAGTTGCTACTGATAACTTGGATTGAAATGTGTGTTGATTAAGATGGATAATATTGGAGTTGCATGTGTATTCATATCTATCAATTAAGATAATATTATCTTAAGGTTAACCTGATCCTCCTCTATTGAACAAACAAAAGCTTGAAGTCACACACTAGGATGTTTATGCAAGAATGAGTGTGAACATTGCCAACCATGCATGGGATTAAAACCAATTAATTCTTAGCATGATTAGAAGTTAATTTGGAGTTCATGGTTAAAGCATGACCTGCTTACTTAGAGGAAGTTGGGTTGAAAATGCATGGCGAGTGTTACTGGTTATGTTAATTTAATGAAAGCTAGATATATATGAGTATATATAATGATGAATAATCATCAAAGGGATAATCCATATGCATAACTAAGTTGAGTTAAATTAATTTAGCATGTCATGGACCACCTTGGGTGAGTCATGAAGCCATGAATTCATGAATAAGTTTCATGGAGCATGAGAAGTTGCAGGAATTACTGTAGCATCTACAGTAATTAAGAATAGTGACTCTTCGGTATTTCTCCAAAGGCCTCGGAATTCAATTCTGATCATCCTGATAGTTTGGGGATATAATTAAACTAATAAAATGGTGTAGGTAGGAGTTATAAGATCTCAACTCGCCGGTTATGAATTAAGAAACCGATATTTCGGCAAATGCGTAATTAGGGTATTTTAAGGCATATGTACTGAGGTTTTGTTCATTTATCAGATCCCGACGTAAAGCCGGGAGACGCGTCAGAAAGGACACTTACTGATGGATAGATTCTAGAACATGTAAGTACTCTTGCCTTGCTTACCTTCATTCGCTGATTGGTTATATCGTTGCTTTTTGGATTGCATGCTTGAGCATATATGTAAGTACCTTGGCTTGGATCTCTTATCATTGGATGTGTTTATATCTTTGATACTTGTCTTTTTGGTATATACATACATATCTGCTTCTTGGATGATTATTCTTTGATATATGAATCCATATCCATATATGTATGTTTGTTTGATGGTATGGTTGTTTCCACTCGACGAGTGATGTTCTTGTGGATTCTCCGCCAGGTGCAGTGGAGCGTGTGGCTCCTATTGACATTCAGGGCCGGTGGACACCCTGTTCGTTGGTTTTCCTGTCAGGGGGACGATACTTTGGCTGTCATGTATACCCGTCAGTGGGGTGATACGCTGGCCCTGTACATACATGTATGAGAGGTAGCGCTGCCGACTTGCGATCGAGAATCGACATCGGCTTAGGCTGATGACTGCCCGGGGGATGTTTTGTAAGCTTCACTTGAGTTTTCTTGTCTTGAGATGACATGATTGTGGCTATGGAGCCCCTACCGTTGGATAGTTTTCATTGGGGTAGGTCTAAGACTATAGGTGGTTTGATCGGTGGGGTTTGTGCTTCCCACGCGGGTTTGATGGTCATGTTTCTTGATTTGCTCATTTATTGCTTATCTTATATTGAGATTGACATGACTTTATTGTGTTCCCTGCTGGGTACTTACTGTGCTTTTCTTATGAAAGCTCATACACTTGTTGATTATTCCTTTTCAGATCTCGAGGAGTAGGACGGGCCGTAGGAGTGCCGCGTGAGACTTGCGGGGATTTGCAGGGATTAGCTGAGGTAGGTCACCTCTTATCTCCTTATGTGTGGGGATATATCATTCTAGGTTTCCGTGTATGTAAGGGCAGCCATGTTTATGGCTAAATTAAACCCTAATTACTCCTTTAATTATGTTTAGTGAGTTAATCCCTTGCTTGAATTAAAATGAATTATTAATGGGGATTTAGTTGCATAATGGGTTTCTTAGGAGAAGGGGGCTTAGATGAAATAGTAGAGGAATGGAGGACTAAAATACAAATTGTGCCACTCTCAGAATCTAAATGAGCAAGGGGTTTGCATGTAATTATAATAGAAATGAGGGTCTAAAATGCAAAAGATCTCTCTCTCATAACTTAACAAACAAATGAATTTCAATGGAATTTTGAGAAAGAATAGGGGTGCTTTACCAAAAATGTTGAGAACGTGCATGCAATGAAAACTCCAACTGATTCGAACGCGTGAGAGGCCATGTGAAGCTATCCAAGCCATTCATCTCTGGGATCATCGTGATCTCGAGGCACAAGGGAGAAGGTGAATTCAGCTTCATTACACGGGACTAATCATTGACGTACATCCACGGCGGGGACAGATCCGAGGCAAAACGTATCCCTTCCTTCATTGACGCTGACACGAATTAAAGGAAGGATTCGAATGAGATGTTGCCGCGATCGTCGCCGAATACGGACATCGTCCCGTCATCTCCTATCGCTATAGTCTCGAAGCCTTCAACCCGTCTCCTTAGAGCATTAGAAACAAAAGCTTTGTCCCTAAACCATATTGCTTCACTTTCCAGTGAGACTGAACTGAGAGAGAGAGAGAGAGAGAGAGAGAGAGAGAGAGAGGGAGTTCAGTGGTGGCCGAGCTTGTCGGACTCAGGAGTAAAGAGACACTATATATATTGGGAAACCGAAGATCTATGAAAAAAAAATGAAATTTAGGGTCTCTTACACAAACTTTTGACGGTGATTCCTCTTTGGTGATACAACCAATGTTCTTCTGATCTTCTCACACTCATCTTGCATATAGCGTTACAAAGGGGTCACCACCAATTTTGTCCAATCCCTTAATTCTCTACTTATTTTAAAATTTAAATTAAATATTCACTTTAAAAAAATAGACATTTTTTTATTAAAAAAATCAAAATAAGGCCATTTTTTCTGAAAAGCATGAGTTAGCATTTTCTTCAAGCTAAAGATTTTTTTTAAAAAAAATAAATAAATATAAGATGAAGTTGATTGTGGATTTTATGTTTCTAAGAAAAAAAACCTAAGATGAAGCGGTGTTTCAAAAGTCAGTTTCTTCAAATTAGAAAAATATTTTATATAAAAATTTAAAAATAAATAAAACTTAGATGAGAAAACTAATTCTATAATTTTTAATTTGTTTAAAAAATTTAAATTAACAGTTAATATAAATTTAAAAATATTAACATTTTAAAAAATCTTGAAAGTTTGCTAATAAATTTAACAAGTTATCCTAATAAATCATTTTCATATTTTTAAATGTAAGTTTTAATTAATTTTGAGGTTTTTAATGAAATATTAATTTTAATATAAAAACCTACTTTTTATTTTTTATTTTTAAAATTTAAAACAATGAATTAGTTATAAACTTTCTAATTATATTTAACTTTTTAATGAAAATATAAGATTTTAAAAATTATTTTTAAAATATTTTTAACAATTATTTATATTATTTTTTTATAACTAGTTCATAATAAATCTAAGGTAATAAGATTAGTATAGATATCTAATTTTTTTTTAAAAAAAAAATTGTATATATATATATATATATTTTTAAATATGAAGACTCCATTTAAAATGTCTGATTCATCGTGAATTTTTTTTAGAAAAAAATAATCGTTTCATTTTCTTCAAAAATAAATAAATAATATCAGGAGCTTCATTTCATACCACTCAACACCGAGAAATCTTACAGAATTACGTTGCATGTGATTTTGGGAAGGTGTATTTAGCTGATGGTTCAGCTTTGGATGTTGTTGGTATGGGAGATATCCGGATTTTGTTGCCCAATGGATCCGCTTTGGTTCTCGGAGAAGGTTGGCATATTCCCTAATTCGAGGAGGAATTTGATTTCTGTTGGACAACTTGATGATGAAGGACATGCAATACTATTTGTTGGTGGTACTTGGAAGGTTACAAAGGGAGCTAGAGTATTGGTCGTGGACAGAAGACTGGCACTCTGTATATGACCTCAGGTCTAAGACTGGCACTCTGTATATGACCTCAAGTCCAAGAGATACAGTTGCAGTTACCGAAGCAAGTACTGTTATAAATCTATGGCACCGTAGGCTTGGTCACATAAGTGAGAAAGGGATGAAGATGTTGCTGTCAAAAGGAAAGCTACCAGATTTAAAGTCCATTGTTTTGACATGTGTGAGAGCTGCATTCTAGGAAAGCAGAAAAAGGTAAGCTTCTTGAAAACTGGCATGACACCGAAGGCTGAAAAACTGGAGTTAGAACAGACTGATTTGTGGGGGCCTTCTCCAGTTGCATCCCTTGGAGGTTCAAGGTACTACATTGCTTTCATTGATGACTCAAGCAGGAAGGTATGGGTTTATTTTCTAAGAAATAAATCTGATGTATTTGAGACTTTTAAGAAGTGGAAAGCCATGGTTGAGACAAAAATAAGTTTGAAAGTAAAATGTTTGAGGTCAGATAATGGAGGAGAGTACATAGATGGAGGGTTCAGTGAGTATTGCGTTGCACAGGGAATTAAGATGGAGAAAACCATTCCTGCTACACCATAACAGAATGGTGTGGCAGAGCGCATGAACAGAACTCTCAATGAGCGTGCTAGGTGTATGAGGTTGCATGCTGGACTACCAAAAATATTACGGGCTGATCTTTATCATCTCAGCCTTACTCACGATAAAACCGAGGACCTTCAGTTCCTATAGAGTTCAGAATTCCTTAGGAGGTTTGGAGCGGTAAAGGGGTGAAGCTTTCACATTTAAAAGTTTTTGGTTGTGTTTCTTATGTTCATATTAATTCTGATGCTCGTAGTAAACTTGATGCTAAGTCAAAAACATGTTTTTTCATTGGCTATGGTGATGAGAAATTTGGCTATAGGTTTTGGGATGAACAAAACAGAAAAATCATCAGAAGCAGAAATGTGATATTTAATGAACAGGCTATGTACAAGGACAGGTCAACCGTACTGTCAGATGTTACAGAGATAGTTCAAAAGAAATCTGAGTTTGTCAACTTAGATGAATTGACTGAAAGCACTGTTCAGAAAAAGGGTGAAGAAGATAAGGAGAATGTAGATTCACAGGTAGTTCAGAGTACACCTGTAGCTGAAGTCCGCAGATCTTCCAGGAACATTAGACACCCACAACGTTATTCACCCTCTCTAAATTATCTTCTGTTGACTGATGGTAGTGAGCCACAGTTTTATGATGAAGCCTTGCAAGATGAGAATTCAGGCAAGTGGGAGTTAGCCATGAAGTATAAGATGGATTCCCTGTTGGGAAATCAGACATGGGAATTGACTGAATTGCCAGCAACAAAGAAGGCTTTGCACAACAAGTGGGTATACAGAATAAAGAATGAGCATGATGGCAGCAAACGTTACAAGGCCAGATTAGTTGTTAAAGGGTTCCAGCAGAAGGAGGGGATTAACTACACAGAGATATTCTCTCCAGTTGTGAAGATATCAACAATCAGGCTTGTATTAGGAATAGTAGCTGCAGAAAACTTACATCTTAAGCAGTTAGATGTGAAGACGATATTCCTACATGGTGACTTGGAGGAAGACATTTACATGCTACAACCAGAAGGGTTTGTTGTTCAGGGACAAGAGAATCTAGTCTGCAAACTGAGAAAGAGCCTGTATGGCTTAAAACAAGCACCAAGACAATGCTACAAGAAATTTGACAGTTTTATGCATGACATTGGGTTCAAGAGATGTGAAGCTGATCAATGTTGCTATGTTAAGTTTTTGATAATTCCTATATCATCTTACTATTGTATGTGGATGATATGCTCATTGTAGGGTCTAGTATTGAGGAGATTAATTATCTGAAGAAGTAATTGTCAAAATAGTTTCCAATGAAGGATTTAGGAGCTGTAAACCAAATTCTGGGTATGAGAATCATTAGAGACAAGGATAATGGTATATTGAAGCTTTCAAAGTCAGATTATGTGAAGAAAGTTCTTAGCAGGTTCAATATGAATAAAGCTAAACCTGTGAGCACACCCTTAGCTAGTTATTTCAAACTGAGCAAAGAACAATCACCAAAGACAGAAGGAGAAAAAGACTACATGAGCAAGGTTCCCTATGCCTCAGCTATTGGCAGCTTGATGTATGCTATGGTGTGTACAAGGCCAAACATTGCACATACAGTGGGAGTTATGAGAAGATTCATAAGTAGGCCTGGAAAGCAGCATCGGGAGGCAGTCAAGTGGATTCTGAGATATCTGAAGAGCTCATCAGATACATGTATTTGCTTCACAGGTGCAAGTTTGAAACTATAGGGTTATGTAGATGGTGATTTTGCTGAAGATACAGATAACAGGAAGAGTACTATAGGGTACATCTATACTTTGAATGGTATTGCAGTTAGTTGGATTTCTCAATTGCAGAAAATTGTTACTCTTTCTACAACAGAAGCAGAGTATGTTGCTGTTACAGAAGCTAGCAAGGAGATGATTTGGTTACAAGGTTTCTTGATTGAATTGGGAAAGAGGCAGGAGAATAGTATTTTGTACAGTGATAGTCAAAGTGTCATTCATCTTGCTAAGAATCCAGCATTTCATTCAAGAACAAAGCACATACAGCAGAGGTACCATTTCATTCGAACTTTATTAGAAGATAAAGTGTTGTCTCTTGAGAAGATTTCAGGTAGTGAAAATCCGGCAGATATGTTGACTAAAGCTATTACTGTTGACAAACTGAAGCTATGTAAAACTTCAGTTGGATTGGGCACTTGATGAGTGGGAATTTCGTCGCCGGTTTGTTGCTCAATAATGTTTCTTTGAGCACTTGAAGCTTGAGAACTTGGATGAGATCAGTCTCCAAGTGGGAGATTGTTGAGTTGTGTGGAGCCTGATCATACTGGACACACAACCACGCTTTTTGAGGGGTATTTTGGGTATTTCCACTGTATTAGGGTTTCTGATTTCCTTATATATTGTTCATCATTGTAAAGTTTTTTGTTATGTTGAAAATTAGTAAAAACAGCCGGTGGCCGTGGACGTAGCCCTATTTTGGGGTGAACCACGTAAAACTCTGTGTGTTTTCTTGCTTGTTCTCTTTTGATTTGTTCTTGCTTTATCTCTTACGATCTTAAGGAATCTCGCCGGATTCCTAACAACTGGTATCAAAACTACGGTTCGGTTTGAGTGGGCGCAATGGCAAAGGAAGCAGGAAAGGCATCTGTTATTTTAATTTCATCATATATTGCATTGGTCAATGACTTACCTGAGGTTCCTAGAGCCCATCTCCATGTGCATTCTGCCATGTCATAGTTCATATGTGTTATAAAGATCTTGTCTGAAATGTCTTGCCCGTATATCCTCAACTAATTCTTCATCCCAATTTCCATTCATTAGTAGTTCATTAACAGTCATATCTTTTAAATCATAGTTCATGTTCATATAAGTTGGTTTGCAATTTATTGGGATATCATAAAGCCATGGCATTTTGTCAATTTGTGTGTTTGTAGTGACTTCATCAATAGTAATTTTGTCCTTAATCATATCTGCAACCTGTACTAAGGATTTGTAAATGTAAGAAGTATTTTTAATGTGATTAGATTTCCATAGGTTCATCAAACCATATTTATGTATCATTAGTTGAACCCATGGTTTATCACTGCAGTTAAGGATTTCTAGTACATGCTTTGCCATAAGAGCTTTCTTTATTGTTTTTAAGTCCTTAAATCCTAGACCACCCTAATCTTTTTTGTTGGATACACGGTGTTCCGATTCATTTCATTAAATGGCAGCGTGAAGGGAATGGCGATTATCCCGGGCTAAGTAGGATCGAAGAACCAAAAGAACCAGAGAAACTACTCTAAAATTCTAGAAAATAATTTTATTCAAAACTCAATAATGAATAACTAACCCACAAGTAGGGTTAAATAGCCTCAAAAGATTAACCTAGAAACCTTATCATCTAATTCAAATTTGCTAAAATTGATAAATTATTATTTGAAACTAAACTTATCTAAATTTAAAACTCTAAACAAATCATATAACTCCTAAAAATCTGAGATCAAATCGGATTCAAATCCTATCCTAATTTGTCATACGAAATATTACCAAAAATTAAAAAAAAAAATACCAAAAACCCTAATTTGGAGGATTAAATATTTCTAAAAATAGAAAAAATAACTAAAATTCTCTCTAATATGATATCCCCATGTCGTGCGCGCCGCAAAGAGCTTTCCGAATTGGGTCGAACGCCTTATTCTGATATTGGTAGCCAAAGTTATGGCCAAAGTATCGAACCACACCCAAAACTGACCCAATCTTGGAATTGACTCGATAACTTCCTGTCTTTACGTTGACCAGCCAACCTGGCACCAATATTTGACTCGAGCCTCCTGCATCAGTCACCCCGGGTTGGAAAGAACTCGACCCCAAGTTCGACTGTACCTCTGTTGGTAGGTCTGGATCTCTGTGCTTGATCTCAATTAAAACCCTAGAGACAGAAAGTAGGTTAGTAGTGTTGGTTACCGGGCCAAGAGGCTTTTCCTCCCATCGGGATGCCAACACAACGCTAGCCTCATCATCGTCATAGATGAGCTCACTAATCTCCTCCTCGGGCTCACTAATTTCCTTCTTATAGTCGTCATAGATGGGCAAGGTCTCCTCCTTGTATTCGTCAAAGATGGGCAAGATCACCTCCTCATCATCATCGTCGTAGGTGAGCGAGATCTCCTCATCATCATCATTATCGTCGTAGATAGGTTGGCCAAACCTCTGATCGCTATGATCATGGTGGTGGACTTCCTCAGCTGGAAACTGCCCATGATAACCACGATCAAAATTGATCGCCACCAGACGCCTTGATAATTTCTTGACTTGTCTCTGCAAATCTTTGATCATTAAGCGTTGGGTTAACTCCGCAACTTGCCTTTGTAGAGCCTTGTTCATTGCCTCTAGGGCGCTCAGATCACGGTACTGGAGTTCCTTGGCCGGAACTTGCCCAGCCCGACGACCACGACCACCAGTCAATGATGTCGATGATGACGCTTCCCAGGAAGATGATGAGCTCTGGTACCAATTGACGCTGGGCGGGGTAGCGATTATCCCGCGGGCTAGTCGGATCCAAGGACCGCAAGGAAGAACAAACGAATAACCAAAAGAACCAGAGAAATACTCTGAAATTCTAGAAAATAATTTTATTCAAAACTCAATAATACATAACTAACCCACTAGCAGGGTTAAATAGCCTAAAAAGATTAACCTAGAAACCTTATCATCTAATCTAAATTTGCTAAAATTGACAAATTATTATTTAAAACTAAACTTATCTAAATTTTAAACTCTAAACAAATTATATAACTCCTAAAAATCTGAGATCAAATCGGATTCAAATCCTATCCTAATTTGGCATACGAAATATTACCAAAAATAAAAAAAAAGACCAAAAACCCTAATTCGGCGGATTAAATATTTCTAAAAATAGAAAAAAATAACTAAAATTCTCTCTAATATAACATCCCATGTCGTGTACGCCGCAAAGAGCTTTCTGAATTGGGGTCGAATGCCTTATTCTGATATCGGTAGCCAAAGTTATGGCCAAAGTACCGAACCACACCCAAAACCGACCCAATCTTGGAATTGACTCGATAACTTCCCGTCTTTACGTTGACCCGCCAATCCGACACCAACATTTGACTCGAGCCTCCTGCATCAGTAAAGGCCTCTATTGTTGCTAGAACCCTTCCAAACGAAACCTCTCACCATTTGTGTAAGTTTGTTAAGGGTAGATTCAGGAATGACATATGCATTGAGTCCATAGATGGGCAAAGCCAAGAGGGTTTTCTTTAATTTGGAGCTCAATCTCTCTACAAAGCTCTAATCATTACCATCTATCATTTATATCCCTCATTAAATTTCAGATCATCACCATCAAACCATTTCTCCATATTACCTTATATTCATTCAAAATGATTCAAGGCACATATTAATCACATCCATTCGAACTTAAATCTAGGAATGTTGCAGAATTCAAAATGAAAGAATCTGTGGACTAACTTGTTGAATAGCATGGGGAATGCTTCAATTTATCAGTAAACACTTAACATACATGCATAACAGGATGCTTAACTCGAATCCTTTCATTTATAGCTTGCAAATGCTTACATTGATCTACTAAGTAGAATTGTATCTTTTAATGGGCATTTTAATTCTCCAAAAGGATTGAGTTCACTTTTCACCAGAGATTAGTCTTTATGAAGCTTAATATCAGAGTAGCATACATATATTAAACATGAACAATCAGTTTTGGAAATCATATTTATTTCATACTAACATCTCTAGACTAGGACATAATACTTCAATTTTTCTGAGACATGTAAATCAGTGGATAGAGAGTGAAGGCCTTTGGGTTCTTTCTGTAACACCCTTATCCTTTTCAGGACCCAGGTGTCACACCAGCCAGATCTAGGGAATGAACCCTAAAACCTAAGGCTGTAAACTGCTAATTAACTGAAGAATTAACAACATGCGGAATTTAACAAGCAAACTGAATAAATTAAAGCACCAACTCAACCTGGATTAATACAACACTAAATAAACATTGTCTTAAACTTAATGTCTCACAAACACTCGAAATCAAATAACATAATACTAGACGCGGAGTCAGAGCCAGCTACAGAGCATCTCCACTAACTCGTGGTCAGACGACCCTCTATAGTTCTCCTGTTTAACGTCCTGCAAACACAGTGTCAAGGAAGAGGGGCTGAGCTACTGGAGCTCAGTGAGCGCGAACAAGTCTGTCGGGTGTAACTGTACCCGTATAATAAGTAAAACTGTAAAGGAAATCTGACGTATAAAACACAAATAGAAAATACTGAATTAAAATACTAAAAACTGAACTGAATACTGAGCAAGTAAATATTGATTAATATATTCTCTTTAATATGCACAACTGTGTTTCTGTTTCTCTGTCTTGTGAATTAGATATGAAACCGATATTCCCCCTGGGTAATCTGTACCTGTGCCCTCTCTCTCTCTGAGATGAGCTCTATCTCTAAAAGGCGAGGAATGCGGCATCATCTGATAAACACAAGACTAATTTCTCTGACTATACATCTACTTCAATATTGTATGGCCAACAACCAACAAGTATATCTGATACAAGTGGTCGACAATATATACGTACACTAAGCATCCGAAGGGATGGAAAGGGGGTTTTGATTTTTATAAAACGGAAGTATTTTCAAAACAGATAGTTCGGACTTAAATCAGAATTTAAATCACCCCTCTTCTAACTCAGTGTCATACTCTCTGGCTCTATACAAGCCACCACTGGTCTATACAAGTATATCGATAGAATGTAATCTATCTGTATCTGTAATTGTTTCTCTTTTCTGTTACTGAATACTAAGCATCAAATGGGTTTATAAAACTCCAGAAACTTTCATAAAACTCATAGTTCATGCTTTTCAAAACTGAAATCTGTATCGTATAAAAATACGGTGAAACACATAAACTATATAGGTAGATTCCCCTCACCTTAGTCTGGTTCGAGCTTAGATCTGGCTCGGTCCTTCGGCGACGGACTTGCCTTTGCCCTTACCTGATAATTGAAATAAGAAATCTATAAATACGAAACTCATATTCTAGACTCGCACTCTAATTTAGACTAGATAGAATATGATAATAATATGAAATTTTCTCTTCTAACTATTTACACTTATCTTCATCATTATCATAACTGGGGAACTTAAGCATGCATTCTATGAACAACTAAAGGTCTCTAGCATGCTCTCCTCATGTAATTACTAGTTAAATAGGGCATGATTATTCTAAGTATTTTGACAAAATTTTGACAGAGTCTCCTCTGTTTTCTAAGGCTGAATTTAAGTACAAACATTCCCCATGTTTTTTTTTTGACAATGTAGAGCATGTACAAGCTGATTTAAAAATAGATGTAAAAAGAAATTAAATTGCTTTAAGAAGCAATTGGAACTTCAAAAGTGGAGGCTTTCTTTGCCTTTGAAGTCTCTCTCTGTAACCATCTTGGTTTCTCATGCCTGTGAAGCGGTGATAATCGAGGATTGCTTTGTGCCTTGTTTGCTAGAGAATCGGCTAGAAGATTAAATTCTCTTGGGCAAAATTTAGGTTGTAGTGCATTTTGCTTTCTGCTGCAAGTTGCTTAATTTCTTGGATATCTTCATGAAGGTCCTCAAAGATTGACACCATCTTCTGCGTTGATCTTATACAATGCATTCGAGGCAATCTGTGTAAATTGTTTCAATGGTCCGACCCATTTATTACCTCGCAGACTTTGCTCCAAAACTTGTTTAATTGCTTGAAACTTCGGCTGGAGGCTTGAAGCAACAACTTTGGTATTGTGACCACCAAAGAGAATGTTCCCTTGTCCCTTTAAAATGACAAAACCTATACCACGAGAGAGACAAATTTTGGACCAAGAAGCATCACACATTGCTAGTATAGATTGATTAAAAATCGAGAAAGTTGAATGTACTCCCTGAAATTGCCCTGTTACTTCCAAAAATAGTCCTGTGTATACTTCAAGGCCTGCTGGAATAAATGCATAGGCTGGTAACTCTTGTTGTTGAAGACAACTTCGCATCTAGTCACCCAGATTTTCCAAGCACATGTGGCCATTAAGGCTTGTATGAATGTATTTTTCTTAAGTTCATTGCCACCTGTGTTTAGTAGCCAATTCCCTGATAGGAAATCATTTATGTTATAGTTATTCCAGCCATTGAAATCAGCCACAGCCAACCAGCACACTCTTGCTATTCTGCACTCAATCATTAAGTGCCTGATAGTTTCTTCAGTCAATCCACAAAAAGGGCAGTTCATTTGAGGTCCAAAACCCAGGGCATACATGTAACTATAAGTTGGAATTTTGCCATGCAGTAATCTCCAAATGAAAGTTTTAACCCTAGGTGCTACATTTAACTTCCATATCTTATGCCATCCCTGCCAATTTTCAGTTTCAACAGAGGAGCTGTGATTTAAAAAACTATATACTTCCTTAATGATGTTAATTGAAGATCTAGAAGGTGACCAAACCCAATGTTTATCCAATTCAGTATTATAAACATCTCTATGTATTCTATCCCAATCTAACATATTTCCAAAACACTCTTGCATGTCATCCAGGTTTAATTTAGGATTAATTACACTTTTCGTCCCTGAAAATGGTGTCATTGTTCACTTTTACCCTTGTATTTTAAAAATGTTCAATACAGTCCTTGTGTAATGCGTAATACAATGTTAGGGACCAAAATAGAACAAAATACGCAATACACAAGGACTGTATTGAACATTTTTTAAAAATACAAGGATAAAAGTGAACAATGACCCCATTTTCAGGGACGAAAAGAATGAAATACGCAATACACAAGGACTGTATTGAACATTTTTAAAATACAAGGATAAAAGTGAACAATGACACCATTTTCAGGGACGAAAAGTGTAATTAATCCTTTAATTTATCTACTATTAGCATGTCAGAAATATTTAAAGATTCAAATTGAATGTTCATATTTAATGGCATTGGTTTATGTTCTATGGGAATGTCCAACAACCAAGGATCCTTAAGAAAGCTTGTGTTGTTAGGATTACAATTGGTAATTAAGAGATTTGGTTTAATAGAGTAAACAGTGGAGCAAAGCTTCCTGTAAAACCAAGAAGCATGTAATGTGCTTGGTTTCTTCCATGGGTCCAAAGTGCCATATTTAAGCTTTGCTATTTGAATCCAAAACTTATTTTCATTGTTAAGTAGAGAGAAAATGTTTTTGGTCATAAATGCAATCTTAGATACTCTTAAATTCCTAATCCCCAACCCTCCCTCAGATTTATCAAGTGTAGTAACCGACCAACACACAGACTGAGAGGATTTGCCATTAGTGCCATTTGCCCATAAGAATTTCCTAGCCAACCTGGAGATCTGATCAATGACCGTGTCAGGAATTGGATAACATGCCACGGTATATAATGGGATGGTTAACAAGGATGAGTTTACAAGGATGGACCTTCCAGCTAATGAAATGTTTGAAGGATTCCATGCTTGGAGACTAGCATTGGATTTGGTTATCAGTGAATTCCAAAGACTGACACGGATCCTCTTTGGAGAAATCAAAGCACCCAGATACTTGAAGGGAAAGGTTCCAACTGTCATACACATGATTTTAGTAATAGCACTTTTGATTCTAATATTGAGCCATGATGGAAAATGAATAGTTGATTTACTCAGATTTACTTTTTGACCTGTCAGCTGCCCATAAATATCCAGACATAACTTGCAATTTCTAGCCACCCTCCTAGATGCTCTTGTGATAATGAGTGCATCATCAGCAAATAAGAGGTGATTAAAGTTGCAAGCTAGTCTGTTGTCGAAACCAGGTATCATATTGAGAGTTTTGGCATAATTTAGCATGGAAGACAGATTTTGGGAAGCTAACAGGAACAGATAGGGGGACAGGGGATCCCCCTGTCTAATGCCCAGAGAGCTATTAACCCACCCAGTTGGTTGACCATTTACTATAAAGGAAAAGGAGGAAGAGGATATACAGGCTTTGATCCAAGAAATCCAGGGGTCGGGAAAATTCATTCTATGAAGGGTGGCAATAATGGCGTTCCACTCCAAGGCATCATATGCCTTCTCAATGTCCAACTTTAGAATCATCCTAGGGAGGGACTTGAAGTCATGTTCTAGAGAATGGACTATTTCTTGAGTTGCTATGATATTATCAAATGTTGATCTGCCAGTAAGAAAGCCACTCTGTTCAAGGCCAATAAGTTTGCACATAACCCCTTTTAATCTATTGGCAAGGAGTTTTGCCACGATTTTATAAACTACATTGCACAAGGAAATTGGTCTAAAATCATGCACCTTCGAAGGGGATTCCTTCTTAGGGATTAGAGCAACATAGGTTTTTCCCCATGACTTGGGAAGGTGGGCTGAATGAAAAAACTGATTTATAGCATAAAATAGTGGTTCCTTGACCATGTCCCAATAGAACAAATAGAATTCAGTATTAAGCCCATCGGGACCAGGGCTCTTGCCTTTGGGCATGTTTCTCAATGTTTTATAAATCTCAGCTATGGTAATGGGTTTAATAAGATTGGTTTTGTCTTCCTCTAGCAGGACAGGTAAATCAGATGGTAGTCTATGTATAAGTTCTTCTACAGATAGGTTATTGCTGGAGGTCCACAGTTTAGCATAAAAATCAGAGAAAGCTTGTCCAATAAAAGCTTGTTCAGTTAGAGTGTCACCCTGTTTAGATATAATTGCAGATATTTTATTCTTATGTCCCCTCATTCTGGCATGCCTGTGGAAAAAACTAGTATTATAATCTCCATGTTTGATCCATAATAATTTTGCTCTTTGAGCCCATTTTAAGGTATTTTGCCTAAGTAATGCATGGTGTTTATTATAAAGACCTCTAAGTGCCACACTTGTTAGATCATTATAATCTAGTGAAGACTCTAAGGCTTCAAGTTGGAATATTTCCTCTTCAACTTTTGTGATGTTTTCCTCTAAAGGTGTCAGCTCCTTGGTTTTCCACTTACATAGGTTACTTCTAGTTTTGGCAATAAAGTGAGAAATAGCTTGCATGGGATTTGCTGTGGTCCTACTATGCCAGGCTTTACTCACATTCGTATGGCAATCATTGTATTCAAGCCAGTAATTATCGAATCTAAATATTCTGTGCTTGTGCTGTGATAAACTAGTAGCAGTCAGAAACAGTGGAGAATGATCAGATGCGGTTCTGGGAAGATGTTTATTATAATAAGAATCAAATTTGGATACCCATTCATGATTGGCCAAGACTCGATCTAATCTTGCCCATCTCCTTGCAAGACCTAGTTGATTATTACACCAAGTAAAAGTTGAGCCAATATAGCCCAAATCAAGGAGTTGATTTCCATTAATGAATTCATTGAATAATTTTGATTTGGCACTATAATTTTCAAAGCCACCTCCCCTATGTTCCTCAGGACTCGATATGGCATTAAAATCTCCAAGTAAAACCCAAGGAAGGTTAAAGGATGAGAAAATTTCTAATTCAATCCAAAGACCTTTTTGGGTTTGGATATTTTGGGCATTATATATAACAGTCAGTATCCACTGTTTTGGGTTATCAGAAGAGATAATTAAATGCAATGCAAGATTAGAGGTAGCGATAGGAGTTACGATACCTACTCTCTGTTTCCAGAAAGTAATTATTCCTCCAGACAGGCCATGAGCAGGTATCGCAGCCCACTGCCACCCTCTATTGAATTTGTTGCAGAATTTTGTCACTCGACTCATGTCAGTTCTAGTTTCCACCAAACAGACAATGTCAGGCTGATGACTTCGCATTAGAGATCTTATTCTGCTCAATGTCTTGTGATTAGACGAGCCCCTGCAATTCCAGCTGATTATCCTAAGAGCATTCATAGTCATTAGGAAAGTGTAAGAAAAAAAAAACACTAAAGGATTAGAAGGGAGAGAAAAGCTCCTGATTTGTTTGCAGCTCAGGAACCATCCATCAGATGCTCCCTGCGCCCTTTCTTGGCCGATGATGGATCTTTAGGGGTGCTCCTTCGAGCCAAGGCTTCCATTTTGGCTTCCTTTTGAACCAAAGCCAAAGGCATATCTTCATCATAAATACCAGGAGATTTATCCAAATTGCCATCTGCTTCTTCCATGGTGTGATCCTTGCTTGGCTGCTGGACCTTGGCCTCAATGGCAAGGACGATTTTGTCCACTAGATTAACATGGCTGTTAAGCTGGTGCTCCTTTGTATGTGTGGTGCCCTTATCCTTTCCATAGAACTTCTGATTTCTATCTAGAGACGTGATTTGGCCTGGAGCAGCAACATCCTCCTCATAAGAATTACTCTGCTGCATCTTGGCTTTGCCTCCTCTTTTCTCTAGAGTATCGCCAGCTACCAGATGAGAGGGGGGTAGTGTTGAGCTTGGATTGAGTTCTGGGATGCTGCTTCCCTTGTTTAGACTAGGGTTTGGGAGAGGCGGCCAAGCCTTATCCTCTGCCACTTGTTTTCCTCGAGATCGACTTTCGGTTCTGATATTATATCCTCCCCGACCTCCACGTGTAGATTGACCTCCACGGATAGGTTCCATGTGCCGGTCACCTTCCTGTACAACCAGCCCCTTGTCCATCTTCTCATCTCTCATTCGATTGACCCCCAGGGGACCACGGCCGCGTCCACGACTGCGTCGAGAGCTCGCTATCTTCCATGTACCCTGATCATCTACAATGGGAGATGGGCAGTCCGTTGTATGTGCCTGAGAGTCAGATTGCTCCTGCAGTATGTGGTCCTGTCCCGCCACAACAAGCTGTAGTTGTTGTGATGTTGATGAAGATGTACCTTCTTGGGGACGTGCTTCAGCTGCAGTCTCCGGCTTGTCAGGTATCATCTTGCAGGCGTTCACTGTGTGCCCAATGCGACCACACCGGAAGCAGAGGGAGGGAATTTTCTCATACGTCAATGCTACTAGAGTCTCCCCTTCACCTTCACCCACCCAGATCCCTCTTTGGAGAGGTTGTGAGAGGTCCAGCTGTATACATAGTCGAGCGAATTTAGATCTCCCAATCTCCAGGTCTGGATCATCTATGCTCAAGGTGTGAGTGTCGATCTTCATAACTGGACCGAGTATAGAGCCCAGGTTTTCCAACTCATCAATGTCCCAAAGCTCCATCGGCAGGTGATGAAATTGAACCCACACCGCAGCGGCCTCCAGCTTCTCAAAGGCCGGCTGGAAGTTTTCTCTCCAGGGCATGAGCTGGAGTACCATGCCTCCTATGGTCCACGGACCATCCCATAGCGCCTTGTCAACCATTTCAGCGTCGTGGCAGCGAATATAGTAGAAGCCATTAGGGAGGTCAGAAATGGTGAACTTTCCCATACCCATCCAGAGGTTGTCAAGAGCTGAGCGTACTTGATCGAGTGGCAGCGCTCTTCCAAGGAATTTTCCATACAACACCGTCCTCATCCGTTCATGTGTACGGCGGCGAAATTCCTCATCTGGTATGTAGCGAGGATGATGAAGCTTCTTTAATTTCTCGAAATTTTCCCTTGAATTGATAGTTTCATTGATAGCATCCCTGCTCCTTGTATCCCCAGTGACCACGCGGGACCAGGATCTTCCCGTCCCTCCACCCCCACTCGCCATCGCAAGTGGGGGAGAGCTGCAAGGTCGGAGGAGAGCTCAACGATGATGGCCGGAAATCGCTCAGAGACGCTCAAACATTCCCCATATTTCACAACACATGAATCAATTCATGCAACATATACAACACTCTAGGCCCTTCTAACAACCATACATCTCATTCAACTATGAATTTACTTGGGGTTTCCCCAATTGGGTAACTTAGGGATTTACTTGGAGGTAGATCTACTCGTCGGTGTAAGCCGCAGGCCGGAGCAGTTGGCTGGCCAGGCTCTTTGCTTTCGCGGAAGGGGACCGTGGGCTGCGATGGTACATCTTTGTGGTTGCTCGCTTGAGCTAGGCGGAGTTGGAGAGGGCGCTGGCTACTTCGGCCGGAGGGGGCTCATCGGTGGACTGCGCACGGCCAGGAAGGGCAGCGCGGGCGGCCGCGGTCAGCTGCGAGGCGTGCGCTCGAGGCGAGGCTGGGGCGGAGGCACGCTGGGCAATGAGTCGGCGCGGTGATTGGCCGGTGGGGAGGGTGTCGCCGGCGTGGCTGTGCGCGTGGGTGAAGGTTGCGGGTTGGGGCTTTGAAGATGGAAAGAGGAAAGGGGGAGAGAGAGTTGTAACCTTCTCTCTCTCTTTCTCTCATCTATTTAAATAGATGAAATCATTTTATTTTTAATAAATCTTTTTGTTAATCAAAGCTATTATAATACCTTATCTCACTAAAAGTATTTATTAAACTATATTATCTTTCAAATATCTTTCACTATATGCCGAACGACTTTTCGTCGACCCTATCTTCTTACTGTGCCGTCAGGAGGGCGACCAATGATATTCTTAGCTTGTCTCTATCTCAGACCAAATCCGGGAATCCGGGTCAGACGACCTCAGTGACACGGGTTGACTGTAGCATCACGGGTCGTCTCTTCTCCCAACCCAGATCCGTGAATCTCGGCTTTTGACTCGGACAGATCTACTTTATCGGGACTCTAATTCTTGTCCGATATTCCTACTTAATTAATATGGATTAATTAATATTTAATTAATTTTTGGTTTAATTAATCTAACTCGGCCGACTATCCATCTCCAACTATTCTATATAACTCTAGCCTGGCCCAATGAGGCCTCTCTCGGCCCTATAGTTGCGAGAATGGATTTCGGACCATTTTATTCTAATTTTCCTTGACTTCGAGGTTAATAATAATTAATCCGATTTAAGTTAATTAATCTCATTTAAAATTTTGAAAATTTACTGAATTTTACTTAGAAAATTTTTGGGATGTTACACTTTCTTTCAATAGAGTATAAATTCTCCTTAACAATTCTTACTGCTATGAATATAGATCAGTTATTTGTGGGACTAATACAACAGTAAAAAAATATTTCATTTCAACTAAATGAAATTATATCAAGATTAAGCATAGATTAAGGCCTCATAAGGGTGTAAGAATGGACCAGCCATAGCTTCAGATACACAAAAATGCATCTATGAATATTCCTTATATACTTAATCCCGCAGTAAACAACCCTTTAATTCTTTATAAAGGATATGTTGTTTGTTTTCAGTAAATAACCCCACTGCTCAGCTCCTTGCTTAGGTCACCTCTGCCCCGGCTTCCCAACCTGATTACTCTGTCCGTGATGACCTCCTCTTCTTTCGTGGCTGTACTTTTGTTCCCCCGGAGTTGGCACTCCAATCATTGATTCTAACTTAATTTCATAACTCTCCGACTGGAGGTCACGCCGGTGCCCAGCGCACCTTGGCTCTCATTGCCACCACCTTTTACTGGCCTAATCTCAGACGCTCTGTCCGTGACTTTGTCAGTCGATGCACAGTCTGTCGTTCAATCAAGCCATTTAACAAGGCCCCCCAAGGTCTCCTTCAACCTCTACCCATTCCCGGAAAAATATGGCAGTCAGTCGCCATGGATTTCATTACCCATCTCCCGCCATCTTCCGGGAAGACTACCATCCTCGTTGTGGCCGGTCGACTCACCAAACATGCCCATTTCTCGATACTGGGTCCCAAGTTCTCGGCCCCTGAAATAGCTGCTCTATTTGTACACGAGGTGGTCCGCCTCTATGGGATTTCTTCAAGTATCATCTCTGACCGTGATCTAGTGTTCGTCAGCACCTTCTGGAAGAACTCTTTAAGCTCCACGGAGCCACCCTCGCCATGAGCAGCGCCTACCACCCACAATCCGACGGCCAATCCGAAGTCCTCAATCGTTACCTTGAGGATTACCTCCCCTGCTTCGCCGTTGACCACCCATACTATTGGCTTAAGTACCTTCACTGGGCCGAATGGCACTACAACATGGCGTGGCACTTCGCAATCCAAATGACCCCCATCGAGGCCGTGTTCGGTCAACCACCTCCGTCGCTCTTAGACTACCTGGCGGGATCCTCATCGGTGGAAACCATTGACGAGCTCCTCTCATCGCGCTCCCACATTTTGGCAACCTTGCGCACCAACCTTGATCGCGCCCAAAAGAGAATGCGCACTCAGGCTGACGCTCATCTGACAGACACAATCTTCAGTGGGGGGATTGGGTCTACCTCAAGCTCCAACCATATCGTTAGTCGACGCTAACGACGCTGGCTCATCGACGTCACTCCAAGCTCGCCCGGCGTTTCTATGGCCCATACCAAATCTTAAAGCGCATTGGTGTCGTCGCCTACTGTTAGAATAATAATTATTCTAAGTATTGTTATTTTATTGTTCAAATATGAATTTCTCTTTTAAGATAGCGTTATGATTTCTAAAGGATATAGTTTTCAAATAGTCACATCTATTCATATTTCCAATGGATTAAATATTTCTTTTTTTTAAAAAAAAATCTGCAACGGATAAGATACTTGAATGGTTGTGTCTTTTGAAATCACATCTTTTCACAAATTATAAATAAGAACGATGTCTTTTGTTTTCAGACATATAACAAAACAATCGTAAAAATAGTTTTTTGAGAAACAGAGAGATTAAGAAAGAATTCCTTTTATTCAATCGGGTTTCTCTTCACCAGTGCTGGGTGCAGAAAATCGAAGGCTTGTCATATCCACTGAAGCTATTTGCATTCAAACCCTACAGCAATCTCAAGAGGAGAGGGGCAAATAACGCTTTTAGGAAATCCATTGCCTACAGAAAGTTCTTCCCCAATAATCTAAAAGCGTTATTTGTGTTTTCAATGGATTCTGATACTATCAAAATGATGAATCAAGATTTCATTCGCCTGGATCACTTTGATGGGGCAAACTTCACAAGATGGAAAGACAAATTAAAGTTCATGCTCACTGCCTTGAAGGTCTTCTACATACTTGATCCAGATTTGGCAGCAATTCCTCCAACAAATGATGATGACTCTGAAGATTTAATTGCTCAAAGAAAGAAAAGAGAGGAAGATGAAGTTGTGTGTAGAGGACTCATCCTCAATTCTTTGTCTGATCGTCTTTATGATCTATATACATCCGAGAAGTCTGCACTTAACATATGGAATGCACTGGAATTCAAATACAAAGCTGAGGAGGCAGGTACCAAAAAGTTTCTAGTTTCAAAATATTTCAATTTTAAGTTTGAAGATAACATGCCTATCTTGCAACAAGTACATGAATTACAAGTTATTGTTAATCAACTGAGAATTGCTGAGTCGATCTTCCTGTTGCTTTTCAAGTTGGAGCAATTGTGGCCAAATTGCCAAGTTCCTGGAATGGCTATTGGAAGAAATTGCTCCATGATTCCAAAGACTTTACTTTGGAAGAATTGCAAAAACATCTTCGAATAGAGGAAGAATCAAGGGGAAGAAATAAGAATGCAGAATTCTTTAATGGAAACAAGGCAAATATTCTCAATCGATCATCTAAACCCAACAATGGCAAGCAAATCAAAGGGGGTTTTCTTGGTCCAAAAAAGGATCAAACCAAGTACAAAAAAGTCAAAAAAGGGGACTGTTTTGTGTGTGGAAAATCCGGCCATTATGCAAGGGACTGCAAGTTCAAGAAAGTGCATAAGTCAGAGGCAAATTCCTTGAACTTGGATTCGGACATTGTTGCTGCTATTAGCAAAGTTAATGCCATACAAGGAAAAGTGCCCGGTTGGTGGTATGATACTTGTGCCACTATTCATGTTTGCTATGACAGGTCATTATTCAAGACGTATATATGTGTCAATGATGGACATGAAGTTCAAATGGGAAATGAAGTAAGGTCTAAAGTAATTGGCAAGGGAAATGTGGAACTTGTTTTTACTTCAGGCAAAAAGGTGATCCTCACAAATGTACTTCATGTTCCAGACATGAACAGGAATCTAGTGAGTGGAGATTTGTTAAGCAAAC
Source organism: Dioscorea zingiberensis (assembly GCA_026586065.1). Classification (NCBI taxonomy): domain Eukaryota; kingdom Viridiplantae; phylum Streptophyta; class Magnoliopsida; order Dioscoreales; family Dioscoreaceae; genus Dioscorea; species Dioscorea zingiberensis. The sequence continues at coordinate 60,428,762 of CM048819.1, read as the reverse complement.
CTGGAATTAAATCTGTGTATGAATCGGGAAAGTTAATCTTATCCCGAAATGGTACTTTTGTTGGTAAAGGGTTTTCCTGTGATGGGATAATCAAACTATCTGTTGTACTTGATAATGATAATATTAAAAAGGTTGATTTTGCGTACATAGTTGAATCTACATCTTTATGGCATAAAAGACTTGCACATGTTGGTTTTAATACTATTAAAAGAATGATAAAATGTGATATGTTCAAATGTGATATAAATGATTTTAAAAATTGTGAATTATGTGTTAAATCAAAAATGACTAAAAAACCATTTAAAAGTGTAGAAAGAACTTCAAATTTGTTAGATTTAATACATTCTGATATATGTGAATTGAATGGCATGCTTACTAGAGGTGGAAATAGATACTTCATAACTTTTATTGATGATTTCTCTAGATATACTTATGTATATTTGTTAAAACATAAAGATGAGGCTTTTAATGCTTTTAAGAATTACAAAGCGGAAGTAGAAAATCAATTAGAAAAAAGAATCAAAATTCTTAGAAGTGATAGAGGAGGAGAATATTTTTCTAATGATTTTAATGCATTTTGTGAGGAACATGGTATCATACATCAAAAATCTGCACCTAGAGTTCCTGAACAAAATGGCTTGGCTGAAAGAAAAAATAGAACATATCTTGAAATGGTTAATGCTTTATTGTTACATGCTGAATTACCTTTTAATCTTTGGGGTGAAGCACTTCTTGCTACGTGTCATATTTTGAATAGAATTCCTATGAAAAAGAATAAAATTTCTCCTTATGAATTGTGGAAAGGGAGAAAACCAAATATTCACTATTTTAAAGTGTGGGGGTGCCTTGCATATTATAAAGACAATAATCCAAAAAGAACCAAGTTGGGTCCTAGAGGGATCAAATGTGCTTTTGTTGGGTATGCTTCTAATAGCAAAGCTTATAGGCTCCTAAATTTGGAGTCTAATGTGATAATTGAATCCAGAGATGTAGAGTTCTTTGAGCATCTTTTAGTTTCAAATGAACTATCATCAAGTGAGAAATCTCAAAATGTTAGTAAGCAACTTTGTTCTCAAATAATGGACAAAGAACCTAGTGAATTAAGAAGAAGTACTAGAGTTCGAAAGCCAAAAACACTTGGAACTGATGAGATTGACTCACAAAATATTTCTTTTTACCTTGTAGAAGGTGATAGAAGTAAAGTTTTGAAGACAATTCCTATTGTCCTTCAAATTGAAGATGATCCAAAAACTTATAAGGAGGCTATGGCTTCAAGAGATGCAAGTTTTTGGAAAGATGCTATTAATGATGAAATGGATTCAATAATATCAAACCATACTTGGGAATTAGTCGATTTACCTCCTGCTTCAAAACCAATTGGATGTAAGTGGGTATTTAAGAAAAAATTTAATACCGATGGCACTTTAAACACTTATAAAGCAAGGTTGGTTGCAAAAGGTTTTTGACAAAAAGAAGGCATTGATTTCTTTGATACTTATGCACCAGTAGCAAGAATTACTTCTATTAGAATTATTTTTGCATTAGCATCAATTTACAAATTGTATGTTCATCAAATGGATGTCAAAACGGCATTCTTAAATGGAGATCTCAATGAGGAGGTCTATATGGAACAAACTGAATGGGTTTGTTCTACCGGGAAATGAGCATAAGGTTTGTAAGTTAATTAAATCATTATATGGTTTAAAACAAGCACCTAAGAGTTGGCATAAGAAATTTGATGATGCCATATTATCTTCTGATTTCACACATAATGTTGCTGATAAATGCATATATACTAAATCTTGTTGTGATTATATAGTAATTGTTTGTTTGGATGTGGATGACATGTTAATTGTTAGCAATGATATGAAAGGTGTAATAGAAACAAAAGGATTTCTATCTTCCATATTCAAGATGAAAGATCTTGGAGAAGTTGATACTATTTTGGGGATCAAGATAAAAAGAGATAGTGGGGGTTACACATTAAGTCAATCTCACTACATTGAGAAAGTGCTCAATAAATTCAATCATTTAAAAATAAAAGAGGCAAACACCCCATTTGATCCAAGTATCAAATTACTAAAAAATAATGGAAGAGCCATTGCACAAATAGAGTATGCAAGTGCAATTGGAAGCCTAATGTATGCAATGCAATGTACTAGACCAGATATTGCATTTGCGGTTAGTAAATTAAGTAGATTTACTAGCAATCCTAGTTTGGAGCATTGGAAGGCTATTGGTAGAGTTCTTGGTTTTCTTAAGAAGACTAAGGACCTTGGCTTACAATATTCAAAATTTCCTGCTATTTTAGAAGGATATACTGACGCAAGTTGGATATCGAGTTTAGGAGATAACAAATCTACTACAGGTTGGATATTTAGTTTAGGTGGCGGTGCAATCTATTGGAAATCCAAGAAACAATCACTAATAACTCATTCAACCATGGAATCGGAATTTGTTGCTTTAGCAGAAACTGGGAAAGAGGCTGAATGGTTGAGGGACTTTCTTTTAGAAATTCCATTGACTTCAAAGAATGTAAGATCAATTTCAATATTTTGTGATAGTCAAGCCACTCTAGCAAGAGCATATAGTGATGTTTATAATGGAAAATCTAGACATATGAGTCTAAGACATAACTATGTGAGGAAATTAATCAAAGATGGAATTATCTCCCTCACATTTGTAAAATCTAGTAAGAATTTTGCTGATCCTTTCACTAAACCTCTTACAAGAGATTTAATACAATCAACTTCTAAAATGATGCTACCAAAAATTATGAAATGAGTAATCTTAGGTTCAAAGGGTAAAAACAAATCATTGATAAGTGGATGTTTAAGTACTTAGTTTGATTGGACAAATTATAATGTGCGTACTTGTTGTCACTGTTGAGAGGGTTGAGTATCAAAACTCTTAATGAAATTCAGTTATGAGAACAAGTGTCTTAAAAGTGACAAAGACACTGAAAGAATTTCGCCTATGTGAACTTAGAAGTGGTGCCGCTTCGATTAAAAGTTTAGGAGTTGCTTTTATAAAAGTTCATGAACATGGATAGCACATGGCCATAATAAGTGCTAAGCGAGTGTTTGATTGGAATAAAAGGGTACAATGTTTATGTGTATAATAACACCGGTGTCGTCATAAGGAATAACTAGTTCAAGGCTTCTATATAGCTACTAGAAATTTTGATTACACTTTGTGTTGTTATACTAAGGTAATGTTTAAATCGAAAGATACATTATTTTATGCATAAGCATGACTTGATTTTTTTTAAAGCAAAAAATTCAATTAAAAAAAAATTCAATTTTGAACAAGTGGGGGATTGTTAGAATAATAATTATTCTAAGTATTGTTATTTTATTGTTCAAATATGAATTTCTCTTTTAAGATAACGTTATGATTTCTAAAGGATATAGTTTTCAAATAGTCACATCTATTCATATTTCCAATGGATTAAATATTTCTTTTTTAAAAAAAAATCTGCAACGGATAAGATACTTGAATGGTTGTGTCTTTTGAAATCACATCTTTTCACAAATTATAAATAAGAACGATGTCTTTTGTTTTCAGACATATAACAAAACAATCGTAAAAACAGTTTTTTGAGAAACAGAGAGATCAAGAAAGAATTCCTTTTATTGATGGGTTTCTCTTCAGAGTCTTTGAGTGTGAGAAAATGAAGAACATGCGTATATTTGAAGTTATTTGCATTCAAACCCTACAACAATCTCAAGAGGAGAAGGGGCAAATAACGCTTTTAGGAAAGCGTTCATCAACGTGTTTCAAGCCTATCAATTGTCTACAAAAAGTTCTTCCCCAATACCTACAAGATGGACTTGTGGGTCAACGCCAAGGTCCACCCTGTTTTTCATGTGTCCAAGCTCAAGCTTTACAAGGGGGGACCAGCGGTCAAACAATGCACCTTACTCGAAGACTTTTTAAATCAACAACCAATACTTTACCCAAAGACCATTTTGAAATCATGTACAGTTTTCCTCCAGAACCGCCCAACTGAGCAGCTCCTCATTCACTGGAGGGGCAACCGGCTTTCGATGCAACATGGGAGAATGCCAACAACTTCCACAAGGACTTTCCTCACTTCAACCTTGAGGACAAGGTTGCCCCTGGAGGGGCAGCAATGTTGCAGGCATGGACCACTCAGCAAAGGGAACACTCAAACGTAGGAGCGCGCGCACCAACAAAGACATGACTTGCCCAAAGCTGTACGAGGATTAAGTCACGACCTGATGAATGATTGTGATGGAATGTTTAGATCATTACTTTGTATTAAGTGGGTAATTAACAATATAGATGGAAGTGTCTGTTAGATGGCAGGGTCACGCCTTAGAGGTGTTTGTTTTATTGTCTGAGAGAAAAGAACATGTAGTGCCTTCTCTGGTTGTGGATTGGAATCGTGGTTGTTACGAATGTTTTTATAAATACAATGGAAGGGCCAGGCTAATTATCCCTCCTCAATCTCCTCTCTGTCTCCTCTCCCCTTCTCTTCTCCATCTCTTCTCACACTTCTCACACTTCTTCAGCATCAGATGACGATGGGGACCGCCGGAGGAACCAACCAAGACCCAGGATCCCCCACGAATAGGCTGAGCAAAGCAAGAAAGGGTCGAAGAGGACCAGAGACCAACAGGAGCCCATGAAGCAGGGAAGATGGCGGAGGAAAGGCTGTCAGCCCCCACTAGAGCTCGACGGAGTTTAACCGGAGTTCTCATCAGGGAGGAAGGGGAAAGACGGGAACGTCTGGACTGGTCCGACGTAGCCAATTACACATCGGTCAAAACGATGGCAAGGCCTGCGGTAGCGCGGCTGACCGATCAGGCAAACAGTGATGGGGTGTCAGTCGGGTACGAGGTGGGTAGGTCGTGTCCCTGGTCACGCTATCAGAAGTCCTCGATGCATGCGTTGTTGTTGCCTCCTCGGAGCTCAGAGGAAAGGAACCGGATTGCCCACGAACCTGACACGTGGCGAGGGCGTGTAACACCAGCTGGGGTGCACCAAGGAACTGAAGGCGAATGGGCAGTTTAATCCACCCACCATTCAGGTAGCGCCACGCCAACATGTGGTCACCAGGTAGTGGACAGGATGGACTTAGGAGACATAACAACAAAATCAGCCTCTATTTTGTCCCACACAATTGACCCAATTTTTTTAATCCATGAGTTAAATGAAATGAATGAAGCCCAAGGAGAACACTTCACTTATTTGCCCTCACCACCACCAAGACAATATCTATTACACCTGGCCCACTCCACAACTCAACAAACACAACCTGACCTACTCAACAAACACAACCTGACCTACTACTTAACTCACCAAACACATCTGGCCCACCACATAATCCACCAAACACAAACAACAAGAATATGGAGACCCAGGTCAACCAACGACACTCAGGGGGGATGTTGCATTGGATGGAATCCAAGCAGGTTCAAGGAAATTACAATATTCACAAATACCTCTCCATCACCTTGGTACTAGAAGATACGGTCACCCAGTACTGTTGGATGCTCAGCACTGTGTATGGCCCCTACAGCAGAAACCTCAAGCCTAGCTCTTGGGAGGAGCTAAGACTTATCAGATAAAGATGGAGTGAGTTGTGGATCATAAGCGGAGACTTTAATGCCATAAGGACACAAGAGGAGCATAATATGGTGCAGCATTTGGGGGCATATCTGCATGACTTCAACCAGGTGATTCAGGGTCTCCAGCTATTCAACCCTCCACTTCATGGGGAGAAGTGCACTTGGATGAATGGGCGGGCCACACCAACGATGACAAGGCTTGACAAATTCCTTCTCTTCACTGAATGGCTGACAGACTTCCCCAAGATCTGGCAAACGGCTTTACCGCGCATCCGATCAGACCACACCCCGATATGCTTACAGTGTGGAAATCATGACTTGATTAGGCCCCCCTTCAGATTCAACAGAGAATGGGGACTTAAAGAGGGCTTCTGGGGGATGTTGAAGGATTGGTGGACTAGTACGAGCTTCGAGAAAAACGGGGCCTTTCTAATTGCCACGAAGCTGACCCTAGCTAGGAGAAGGCTACGACTGTGGAGCTACGAAAACTACCAGGAATCGAAGGGACATAAAGAAGAATTCCTAGACAAAATGAAGGAGTTGGACCTGATACAGGAGGAGAGAGACCTTCAGGAGCAAGAATGCACTGCTTACCTAATCTTACAACATGAGTATGAGGACATCATTCGTACCGAGGAGGCGAACTGAAGACAATGCTCCCGGATCATCTGGTTGTGGGAGGGGGACAACAACACTAGATTTTTCCATGCAGTTGCTAACCAACGGAGGTCCTGCAACTGCAGCCAACAACATTGACTATCAGGGACAAACCTTAACAGAGATGGAAGAGATCTGGGCAGCAGCCACGACCCACTTTATGGGGCTTCTGGGCGTAGCTCGTACGGATCGATACAACACAAAATGGAGACGGGTCTTCGACCACCGCCCAACTATCGACCTGCATCACCTGAATGGCCCATTCACGATGGAGGAAATACATCTGTCAGTGCGGTAGATGAACTCGGACAAGGCCCCTGGCCCTAACGGCTTTCCAATAACCATCTACCAAAGGGGATGGGAGTTCATAAAAGAGGACCTAAAGACTTTATTCCAAGACTTACACCAGGGACAAGCATAGTTGGAACGACTAAATTGGGTGCACATTATCCTCATCCCCAAGAAAGAGACCCCCAAAGAGATCAGGGACTACGGACCAATCAACTTGGTCAATTGCTCCATGAAGATTATCACTAAGGTGCTACCAAATAGACTCCAAAGGGTAATTGTGGGACTTGTTGATGAATCCCAGACTGCCTTCATCAAAGGTCAATCCATACATGATAACATAATTGTAGCGAAGGAGCTGATACATAAAATGAGATCACAAAACTACCGGGGGTTTATGCTCAAAGTCGACTTTGAGAAGGCCTTCGACACAGTTGACTGAGATTTCCTCTTGGAGGTGCTCGAGGCAAGGGGATTCGACCCCAGATGGTTAGCATGGACCCGGGAGATACTTTGCTTGTCTAAGTCAAAGATGTTAATTAACGGGCAAACTAGGGGCTCCATCAAACACAAGAGAGGATTGCAAAAAAGGGGACCCTATCTCCCCACTCATGTTTGTAATTGCAGCCGATACCCTTAATGCCATGATTACAAGGGCATCTAGGGGAAACATCTATAGAGGGATTAGACTCGAAGACCTGGTGGAGGATGAGATCACCTCGCTCCAGTACGTTGAAGACCTCCTAATCTTCTTCTCGGGAGACCTAAGACACTTGAGGACTCTGAAGCTCATCTTTTATATCTATGAGGGGCTTTCGGGTCTCCGCATCAACTATTCCAAAAGCCACCTCATTCCCTTCAGGGTGGAGGATACGAGGGCAGAGGCACTTGCTAACACAATTAGCTGCTAAATGGGGACACTACCAATGATGTATTTGGGTATTCTGATAGCGGGCCGTAAACCTAGAAGATCAAAATGGGAGCAGCTTATTGATAAGGTCAGACAGAGAATTAGCACTTGAAACAACCGCCTTCTGTCTATGGCCAGGAAAATCACCCGCATCAACTCGGTACTCTCTGCCATTCCAAGCTACTAGCTCACAATATACAAGATACCAGACTGGGTGGTAAAGCGGATTGACAGCTTGAGAAGGGACTTCCTATGGCATGGGTCGGTGCTTAATGGCAAGGCATATAGACTGGTCAACTAGCAGCTCATCTGCAGGCCTACGAAGCACAGGGGTTGGGGCATCATAAATCTCGGGTGCTTCAACGTGGCCATGATTGGAAAATGGTGGTGGCGCCTACTCAACGGCCAAACCAACTTATGCAACCGTATTATTCATAACAAATATTACCGGAACGCCTATCTCAACCCCCATAAGGGGCTACCGATGTGGGTATCCTTCTTTTGGAAAGGGGTCTTCTACCAGTGGCAGTTGGTGAGGATGGGAATTGCAGTCAAAGCTGGGACGGGGCATGTGATAAATTTTGGCAAGATAAGTGGATACAAGGTCAGGCGCCGATCAACCTTTTCCCCTCACTCGCGCACTTGGTGCAGGATCAGCAGTTGACGCTGGAGAGGGCAAGAGACTACATGGTACGGCCTCAGTCACTCATGAATCATGGACCACTAACCCATGAAGGGACCCGGGAGCTGGATGAACTTCTGCATGCAATCAATGAGACTCAGACAGACGGAGAAGATACTTGGAGCAGGGAATTCATGCCAAGTGGGAGATTCTCAACTAAGTCCCTCTACACCTTCATGGTGGATGGAGGTGCTGGAAGCCAGTTCCCCAAATACCTGTGGAGACTCTCATGTCCTAGGAAAATACAATACTTCGCATGGTTGGCTCTGGATAACCCAATCCTCACCCTTGACAACCTTATAAAAAAAAAACACTAGCAGGGTAATCATACACACTGCTACCTATGCAACGAGCAAGAGGAAACAGTGCACCACGTACTGATTGAGTGTCCGATCACAGTATCACTAGCCAGATATGGGAACACTTCTGCCCACTGTTCGGGCTAGCGGCTTGCCCTCAGTTGACACAGAACCTCTGGGGCACAACAACATTGGGAAACAACTACACAAGGATGTGCGAATGGAATGGAACCTCGTAGTTATGGCGATTTCTTGGAGCACCTGGCTGGAGAGAAACCATAGATGCTTCAGAAACAAATAACACTTTTGTTCCGGAATCATTCATGGATCGCATTCCTCCTAATGTCGCCAAGAAGCTGACGCTGGGCCCGATGGCCTCCATTGTCCGAAGATCGTTGGCCTCTGATCAAGCCATCTCGCCATAGGTGGAGCAAAATGGTGATGACTTTGAAGATGTGTCACAAGGGCAACACACACAGGAGTAGTAGCTTGTAATTTGGGATCCCCGAGCGGGGACTTGGAGGGAGCTCAAACATGAGCCACATGAGCAACATTGTACCAATCTTACACAATCAATAAATGAATGTGGTTTATCCACTTTAATAACAAAAAAAGATAGTTCTACTAATCTTTAAGCAAGCTAATTAGGTAAATGTTTTCTTCATTTGATCATTTAGTGCTATTTTGCTTGGCAAATGGGTTTGTAAAATGCCATCCATGCTAAAGCTAATGAATGCACAACCTTTCCATATAAAGTTTGGTTTGAAAATTCAAATAGTAGATATTTGCAACTCAATTATATGCGCTCAATAAACTTGATATTTGTTCCAAAGTTTCAAGGAGTTATATTTTCTCTTTTAGTATGTTTGTTAGTAGACAAACACAAACCATTTCTCATGTTTGGCAAAGAAATCTTACATAAGATATGATAGGAATAAATCCTGATTAAGACGCGTGGCGCACGTGACTCAATCCCGAATGTCCAAGAAAGTGGCACAAGTTCCTAGCTTGGACACCTCCCTTAAGGAAAGGGAGGTCGCAAAAGTCAGAAAGGGGATATATAATATAGCCGGAAGAGGTACAGTGGAAGAGATAAGTACGACAAAAAAAATCTCTCACACCGAGGGGATAGTCACCAACCCTAAATATGAGAGATAAGAGGAACGAAAGCAAGAGAAATATGATATCGAAACTCTCTGAACTCAAAAAAACCACCTTTCCTCCACCTTGGATCCTATTCACACTAATTTGGGCGTCGGAGCTACATCAGGGCATAAGGCCTGCTCTCTCTCATCTTTATTTCCCGTGCAGGATCACCAGCAGACCAGATAAGCTCTCAGTCTTCCCCTTTGACTATCACTGATGTCTCCCATAACTACAAATCTCAATCATTGATCAAGGATCAATGCTGATCTCTAAGAGAAACCCATTTTTACACCAAGACACATAATAATCCACCCTAATAGATAGACAAAAAAACTCAAGAGGTATTAGTGCAAAAAATAATATATTATGGAGGAAAAAAACTTAAGATGTCACATGATCATAACCGCCATAATGAAGCAAACCGTCAAAATAACCCACCCTAACAAACGGAAAACAAACTCAAGAGGTATTAGCGCAAAACTAATAAATTTTCAAAAGTATATATGCAATTGCAAACTCTCCCATATATATATATATATATTATCTACAGTATACGTTTAATTTTGATTCAATTAAATATACATGCTTTATATTCATTTTGGTCTCTCTCAAAAAAAAAAAGAAAAAGAAATTGTTTATTGTGGTAATTAAAAAAAATTTGAGAAACTACTCAATAATAAAAAAATATTTTAAATAATTTATAAATAAATGATAAAACACTATTTGAATAATTTAATATTTAAAAAATAAAAAAATTAAAAAGTACTATTGAAAATATATAGTATTTTATTATTAAAATATTATTTTAATAATAAAATAAATCAGAAAATATGAGAACTGGATCGGTTCCATGACCGGTTCACCGGTTCAACCGATCAAACATGTGATTCGATCCGATTCTAATTATATATATACTAGAAGTCATTTTCCAAATCAATGAGTGAATAAAGCTTTGTCTATTCCCGCCCATCTTGGTTCTTTGGAAACGAGCAAAGTCGGGAGAGAAGAGGAGAGCATGGAAAGAATAGTACGGGAGAGAGACTTCTTCGGAGCTATGGAGATGAAGGTCAGTAAAGTGCTAAACTGAACCAATTCTCCTGAAAGATTAAAAGCCTCAGACCTTTCAATTTTCAGTTTTAAATGCAAACATGACAGTTCTACTAATCTTTAAGCAAGTTAATTAGGTAAATTTTTTTCTTCATTTGATCATTTGGTGCTATTTTGCTTTGGCAGATGGCTTTGTAAAATGCCATCAATGCTAGAGCTAATGAATGCACAACCTTTCCATATAAAGTTTTGTTTGAAAATCCAAATAGTAGACATTTGTAACTCAAATTGTATGCGCTCAATAAACTTGATATTTGTTCCAAAGTTTCATAGAGTTATATTTTCTTTTTTAGTATGTTTGTTAGTGGAAACACAAACCATTTCTCATGTTTGGCAAAGTATTAAGACGTGTGAAACACGTGACTCAATCCCATGTTATATATTATATAAATATATTAATATTATCTAATAATAATTAGATGATTTTTCTCAGTGTTTTTTATAAAATATATTTTCTTATTATCCTATATATTTATAAATAGATAAGGAGATTAAATAAATTTTAAAAAAGAGAGATCATTTGTAGCCGTTGTTCAAACACATCCCGTGAAACAAAAAGAGGTGTCTTTTGACTTCAACGGGCAGATGTCGTTTGATATCTTTTAAATAGAAGAGTTCGTGAATGAATGAAAAATACAGAAAACTATCACTTCTCTTCTTCTCTGATCTTCCATAATCTCCTTATTATTTTTCTGCTTTTTCCATTGGCTGGTTCTGGTTGAGGAATAAGATTGAGTTGCAACAATCTTGTTTCTAGTTAGGCATTGTTTCCTGGGGTTAGTATTTCCTAGAAATCATCTGCAATATTGCGGGGAAATAACTATCCAAAAGAAAGTTTCCTGGAAACGCCTTGCCTAAATCTTTGTTTTCTCTTTTATTCAAAAACATCTTTCACATCTTGATTTTATCTTATCCACTTTTTAAATTTTTAATCCAACAAGTTAATTTAGGATAGTTATCTTCGCCATGGATTCTACTGTCACAAAAACTCAACTTCAAGATGTGGAAAGGCTTGAGAAGTTCAATGGATTAAATTACAAAAAATGGAGCATGAAGATGATTTATCAGTTAACAATTGCAAAATTCGTTTATGTCCTCACCACTGCTTATCCTCAAGAAAAGTCAATTGAAACTGAAGATGCCACATCTCAATCCTCTTCTCAAATTCAAACTTCAAACACAGAATCTCAAACCTTATCTCAAAGCAAATGGATTGAAGATGATTACGTGTGCAGATTCATGATTCTGAAATGCTATGAGTAATTCTTTATTCAATGTGTTCCATCTACATAAGACAGCCAGTGAATTATGGACAACACTCAAACGCAGGTACATTAATGAAGATGCAGGTAATAAATCTTTCCTAGTGAACAAGTACATTGATTTTAAATTTGTTGATACTAAGCGTATCATTGATCAAGTAAATGAACTTAATGATATTGCCACTCAATGTGCAGATGCTGGGGAATCCATTTCTGAGACTTTCCAAGTGTCTACTATAATTGGGAAACTCCCATCCTCATGGAAGGACTACCAAAATATTTTAAAACACAAAAGGAAGTCTCTAAATTTGGATCAACTACTTCAACACATCCAAATTGAGAGTGAGGCAAGAAATAGAGATGTACTTGACAAAACAGAAAGGAACAGTATCCATACTGTTGAAGGAAGTTCAATAAAGAACTTTGTGAAAGGTAAAGGCCCTTCAAATTTCAAAAGCAAAAAAGAAGACTTCAAGAAGACTGGCAACAAGAAGAAAAAAGGCCCATGTTTTGTATGTGGCAAATTGGGTCACTTGGCAAGGGTATGCTATTTCAGAAAATGCAAAAAGCCCGAGGCTAATGTGATAGAAGAAGACTTGGTTGCAATGCTTATTGAGGTTCTCATGGTCAACTTGGATGAGAATTGGTGGTTTGGCTCAGGAGCAACATGTCATGTGACTCCACACAGGAGTGTATTTAAAACATATGAAGCAGAAGACTGTTTTCATGGGGAATTCCTCCATCTCTGCAGTAATGGGTGTTGGAACAGTAGAACTTTCTCTTTCTTCTGGAAAGGTTCTTACTTTAAAAAATGTTCAGCATATTCCTGGGATGAGAAAGAGCCTTGTATCTATTAAAAGGCTTGATGATCATGGGTTCAAAATTGTATTTGATTCTCAGAAAGTGATCATCTCAAAAAAGGGGTCTTTTGTAGGAAAGGGATATGCCAAAGATAATCTGTATCTTTTAAGTATTAATAAAGCTTCTAATTCTACCTATATTGTTGATGATTTAAATTTGAATTTTGGCATTATAGATTAGGACATATTGGTACTCATGCCATGCAACGTATGATATCTTATAACTTAGTTCCTAAAAATTCTAAAGTTTTATCTACTCATGCATATGTTCCTGATTCTAGTCAAAAGAGACCTAAACTTGGTAGTAAAGCTATCAAATCTATATTCTTAGGTTATTCAATGCATAGTAAAGCCTGCAGATTTCTTAATTTACAAACTAATAGTGTTTTTGAATCTCCACATGCTATCTATTATGAACATTTAAATATTAGAGATGCTGATAAGCTAGAATTAGATAAAGATTTATCTAATGAATTAGAATTAAATTCAGATATTTCAAATTCTTTAAATAATAATACAAATTCTAATTTTTCAAATTCTCTTAGTGATAATGATAATTCAAATATTTTAAATAAGGATGATATTATTGAACCTTCTGCTATCCAATTAAGGAGAAGTAAAAGACAAAGAATTGAAAAAGACTTAGGTCTTGGAATGTTCACATATTTAACAGAAGAGGATCCTAAAACATTTAAAGAGGCTATGTCTATGTCAGATGCTCACTTATGGAAAGAAGCTATGGATGATGAAATTAACTCAATAAAAAAGAATAATCATGGACTTTAACAGAGATTCCTCCTAACACAAAAGTTATTGGTTGTAAATGGGTTTTAAGAAAGAAATTTAACCCTGATGGGAGAATTAATAAATATAAAGCTAGATTAGTAGCTAAAGGTTACACTCAAAAAGAAGGTGTTGATTATTTTGAAACTTATTCCCCTGTTACAAAAATTACACTTATCAGAACTATGTTTGCTATAGCTTCTGTTTATAATCTAGAAGTACATCATATGGATGTTAAAACAACTTTTCTAAATAGTGAATTAGATGAGGAAATCTATATAAATCAACCTGAAAGATATATTATTAAAGGAGAAGAACATAAAGTATGTAAACTTAATAAATCTTTGTATGATCTTAAACAAGCTCCTAGACAATGGTATAAAAAGTTTAAGAAAGAAATTAAGAAATTTGGATTCATAAGCAAAATTGTATCTTCATTAAAAATACTAATGAATACAAGATTCTAGTTACACTTTATGTTGATGATCTACTTATCTTTGGTTCAAATATTGATTGTGTAAATGAAACAAAATCTTTTCTGGCTCAAGCTTTTGATATACAAGATTTAGGTCCTGTTGATTTCATTTTAGGTGTTAAAGTGATTAGAAGAGATAATGAGTTTATTTTGACTCAAACTCATTATGTTGAAAAATTACTTAAAAAATTTGACTATTTTGATTGTAAACCAAGTAAAACACCAATTACACCTCATCTTACATTATTAAGAAATGATGGTGCATCTGTTAATCAAGAAATGTATGCTAAAATTATTGGTAGTTTAATGTATGTTATGAATTATACAAGGCCTGATATTGCATGTGCAGTTAGCATACTTAGTAGATTCACCAGTAATCCTAATATTGATCATTGGAATCAACTTAACAAACTGATGAGATATTTAAAACATACTTTAAATTATGGATTGCATTATAATTGTGATAATACTATCTTGGAATGTTATAGTGATGCAAATTGGGCTTCTCATAAAATAACATCTAAATCTACTAGTGGTTGGTTATTTACTTTAGGAGGATCAATAATTTCTTGGTCATCAAAAAGACAATCATGTGTTGCTTTATCTTCTATGGAACCAGAATTCATTGCTATGTCTCTTGCTAGTAAAGATAATCTATGGATCAGGAGATTTATAAGAAGTATTCCTTTTATTGAAATAACAAAAGGCCCTATTACATTATATTGTGACAATCAAGCTGCAATTTATAATACTAAAAATAAGAGGATATCACAAAATAGCAAACACATTGCTATGAGATATAATCATGTTAGAAGTGTAAGATCAAAGATTTTTAGTGAAATAAAGGATTTAAAAATTTCCTCTGAAATTAATTTTTTCTTAAATCAATTAAGGTGCCAAAGGGCATATTGGGGATTTAAATAAAATACCAAGGACATCTAGCTTGGTGAATTGAGAATGATTGGAAAAGGAATAAAAAAAAGGGTTTTTTGCTTGCATGCCCCTACAAAACATCAAAATTGCTTATTTACCCTTACAAAAGTGATAATTGCTTGCATACCCCTACGAAACAACAATAATTACTTATATGCCCCTTATAATTGCTTGCATACACCTACAAAACCACCAACAACGACTAACAATGAGTAACAGTAGGGGCATATAAGCAATTATTGTTATTTTGTAGGGGTATGCAAGCAATTCTCACTTTTATAAGGGTAAATAAGCAATTTTGATGTTTTGTAGGGGCATGCAAGCAATTATCTCTAAATAAATCTAAGGATCTAATTTATTTAATTGGTGATTGATTTAATTAAATTTGGAAGTTATCAATCTATTTAAATATGGAAACCTTGTTTAATTGATCGTGAATGGTCTAAATGGAAATGAGGAGTTAAATTGGTTAAACCATTAATTAGGGTTAAATGGTGACTCACAGGGACCCAGATATGACTTCAGGAAATCTAAGGACTTGAAGATAAAATGCCATTATATGGGATCATTTTGTTTGGAAAATGACTTGCATGCAACAATATTATAGAGTGGGGGTTGAAATGCAAAGTTGGGATGTGATACCATTTGAATTCAAATATAAAAAAAAGGGATGATTTGATGGATGAATATTTATATATATATATATATATATATATATATATATATATATATATATAATCAAGGGAGGGAAAACAAATCAAATCAAGGAGAAATACAATCAAATCATAGATGGACGATGTCATGATTTGAAGGATGAATGGCATGACTTTGAGGATTTTTTTAGAAAGCACAGGTAAGCAATTCATGCATGATAATGGATAGGATGGTAATATTTTATAATATGGGAAGAGCATGCACATGATTTATGGGATTTTTTGATTGGAAAACGGATGGCCAAGTTTGAATGTGACTATATATAAGAAGTAGAGGATGGTGGAAAACCCTAGCAGCCTTAGCGGTAGCACCGCCTCCACCACCACCATATGGAGACAGAGTCAGAGAGGGGTAGAGAAGCACGGATAACGGAGGGAGTTTCGTCGGGCCACCACTGAGTGCACCGGAACACCACAACCCCATTCATGTTATGACAATCCGAGCTCTTGTGTGCACCCTAGACAACTCTTAGAGCAACACCGGTCGTCGGCAACCTTCCCAGAAAACCCGTCGAGCCGTTAACAACCTAGGTAAGCCCTTGACCCCCATACAATGGTTTTTAATCTCTGTAAACAAGCATGGATAGTTACTTAAAAATGAAATGAAGTTAAACTTCATTGAGAGTGACTAATAATCAGGATCAGGTTGGGGAGTCATCTGTATGTGTGAAGGCAGAGAAAGAAGATGTCTTTAAAAGGTTGCAGGGATGAGCATGACCTTAATGGTTAGATTGCGTGTGTTGAGTGCAGGATTAACTATGCATGAGAAGTAGAGGCAGGTCCTATATATATAATGTTTTGAGAATATTAATATTAAGAACGAAACCTTGGAGAATGGGTTTTCTTAACTAAAATAATAATCATCAATATCTCCTCTAAGAAATAAGAAAAGTGGTAATTATTAGGTTTGGAATTAATTGTTAGTCTAATTATTACTGGTTTGAAATTTATAGATTGATTTGTGTGAAACAAGCCGCTTACTTATGTTAAGGAGGAAGATTGAAACATCCTTGAGTTTTGAAGAATTGGTTATGAGATGATGAACAGGGGTATAGAGTTGGTATGTTGGATATAGATATGGATTCATGGGGTTTTGTATGAAGTTTGGAGATCTATCTCAAAGGTCTTCATAGCATGTTATGTATTAGTTGACTGATAGGTGTTGTTGTGATCTCTAGCACCTTGAGAGCTCATGCTGGTATTGCTGGACCTAAGTAGAACCCATACTCATACACTCGTGAATTTTAGGCCTTGAATGGAGTCATGTAACTATACTTTGATAGATAGCATGTTGGATTATTACTGAATGTTGATTATAATCATAGTTGGCCACCTATTACATAATCAACTCCAATGAGTTAGTGCTCTCTATAATAGAGTACTTTACTGAGAATAAAAGCATGTTTAGTAATGTTCATGGCCTGTGAAAGTAGATATGCCACTTAAGGATACATTACAAGTTAGGATGTACAGTGACACATGTTTGAAATAGATAAATAGACCGGTCAGGTGAGGATGGTGCATGAGTGGTGAGATTTCCATGACTGTTAATGTTCTCTCGACCAAGTAAAGAAGGGTTTGCTTCTTGAGGAAGTGTTTATCAATTGGGTTTTTTTTTTTTTTCCCTGGCGGTTGTGTTGAGTTGATGAGTGAATCTTTGAGTTTGTGAGTGGGCTAGGGGTTAGTCAGTTGGTGAGCATGTTGATGGTAAGTAAGTCGTCTGATTTAAGTGGATTGGGTTGGTTTGTTTTAGTCTCAGCTAGACTTAGTCAAGTAAGTGAGATTAAAGAAAGTGAGTTCGGTTATGTTAGGTTGACCAAACCCAATGAGTTGGGTCCATTGTAAAATCGAACTAATTTAGTCAAGATCAAGTAAATTAATGGACCAGACTAAGAAAGGTCAAGTAAGAACTCTTAGTGATGAGTTATATACATGTGGGTGGGATTTGTTAGTGGGTTGGACCCACTAAGTTAAGCATGCATTTGAATCCACATGCGTTTATTGAGATTAGACTTGTGATTATCAGATATTGACATAGAGCGTGGGGCTTCGTCAGGATAGATTCGGATCAGGCGATTGGATTGCGAATAGAAGTAAGTACTTCTGCCTACTACCCCACTCTTCGGAGTGTTCTTGATTTTTGCTGCTGCCATGCCTGTTCATGTAAGTACCTTTGCTTTGTTGCCTCATTTGATTGTTGTTTTCTAGTAAGTGTGCCTGCCTAGTACCCACCCAGTTTTGGGATTTCTTGACTTTATGCTTTTATTTAAGCTTCCTTGTTTGATTGTTTGTTGTTCTCGATACTATTGATTATCTTTGAGCTATTACTTCATTGTTTATTGGCCTTGATATCGTTATGTTTGATATGTTTTGGATTGCATACACGTGTTCAAGATTCTTTCTTTATTGAACTCCATGGTGGTGTATGCATATTGGTGTATAAGCTTCTGTTGGACATGTGTGTGTATGCTGATTACGCCTTCCTGTTGATCGCAAGACGCGTGGCCGTGGAAACGCTGCGTGAGCCCTGTGCTTTTCGTCGGTGTGTCAAAGATTTCTTTTGTTGAAGATTCTCCCCCTCAGTGCAGATTGTGATAAGTTGTGGGCGGACATTCTGGACGCCACCCGTCAGTGGGACGATACGCTGGCCGTGTACGTACATGTGGGAGCTCCACCAGACTCAAGGGTTTGGTTTATAAGATATAAGATCGGCATAGGTCGATGGCTGCCAGGGAGATGACAAGTTTGATATTCAA
The DNA here is from genome assembly GCA_026586065.1 of Dioscorea zingiberensis. Lineage (NCBI taxonomy): Eukaryota > Viridiplantae > Streptophyta > Magnoliopsida > Dioscoreales > Dioscoreaceae > Dioscorea > Dioscorea zingiberensis. The sequence continues at coordinate 60,410,294 of CM048819.1, read as the reverse complement.
GTTTGATTTGACTTCGTGCCGTAAGCCTGTGCTATGTGATAGTGATCTCCTTATGTTTGAGCTTGGTCTCTTCCTATTATGTTACTGAGTGTGTGGATCACTATTTTATGAATGTGTTCATGACCTCTTCGCATTCCTTGCGGGAGTACTTACTGAGCTTTCCTTTCGAAAGCTCATCCCACTTGTCTTCTTCTCTTTTCAGGTTTTAAAGTTTAGGTGGTTTGCAACCGTGGAGTGCCTAAGGTAGAGTAGGTTCGAGGACTGCAGCCTTCTTTACATGAGACCTTATACATATTGTAGGACCCTTGTAGGGCCAATATTTGTTTTACTAAGAGTAAAGTTCCGCTGTAAAATGACTCTGAAATTATTTGTTAGACATTTTGGTTATCTGCTCATATATCATTTAGGCCTTATATTCGAGTGGGGCCCATCTCCACTCTGCATGCGGCGATGCAATGAAGCGTGCCGAGGTCCCGGGAACCGGCAGGGAAGTACAAGAAGTGTTGTGAAAAAAGGTAAGGTTATAATAGAGTACCTATAAACTGATCAAATGTTGGCTGACCCCCTAACTAAACCATTAACAGGTGAAAAGATTAAGAAAATTATGGGAGTTATGGGATTATTACCGATCAAAGAAGATAGACTTGATTGAAATCTACTCTATCACATTGATGTTAATTAAATTGAAAATCATGTGCATAAGAGTTCAAGGAACTTTTATTCAAGCATCTATATGAGAAATGTCAACGGGAGGTTGAATTTCCAATGCATTCATATGTTTAAAGAATAGTGGGGGTACAATAAAAAATAAGTACTTTTACTGTTAAAATCTCATATCTTGTTGATGCACTGTTAATCCACAATGGGAAGGATGAACTTTTAAGTTCTTAACAGACTATAGTTTCATATAGAGTGATAAAGCGGTTGTGGACACTCTTGATAAGTCTGCCTTTGCAAATAGGGAAGTGAGAGGACGCTTCCTATGGGTTATCGGTAAGACCCTAGCGTATTTGCTAAACAGGATAAGCGCAAGGCCCATATTAATGCGCAGCTATTGCAGAACCAAGAACCAATATATGATGCAAGTGTGATCTAATCATACTCAACCCAAGGTTCAAGGCCTAGTCCACCTTTGGGCATGCATTATATAAAGCCAATATCGTTTATTTTACTATTACTTATTATTAGATAATAAGTGGGGGATTGTTATATATTGTATAAATATATTAATATTATCTAATAATAATTAGATGATTTTTCTCGGTGTTTTTTATAAAATATATTTTCTTACTATCCTATATATTTATAAATAGATAAGGAGATTAAATAAATTTTAAAAAAGAGATATCGTTTGTAGCGGTTGTTCAGACACATCTCGTGAAACAAAAAGAGGTGTCTTTTGACTTCAACGGGCAGATGTCGTTTGATATCTTTTAAATAGAAGAGTTCATGAATGAATGAAAAATACAGAAAACTATCACTTCTCTTCTTCTCTGATCTTCCATAATCTCCTTATTATTTTTCTGCTTTTTCCATTGGCTGGTTCTGGTTGAGGAATAAGATTGAGTTGCAACAATCTTGTTTCTAGTTAGGCATTGTTTCCTGGGGTTAGTATTTCCTAGAAATCATCTGTAATATTGTGGGAAAATAACTATCCTAAAGAAAGTTTCTTGGAAACACCTTGCCTAAATCTTTGTTTTTTCTTTTATTCAAAAACATCTTTCACAACTTGATTTTATCTTATCCACTTTTTAAATTTTTAATCCAACATCCCGAACGTCCAAGCAAGTGGCACAAGTTTCCCAATTTAGACACCTCCCTTGGGGAAAGGGAGGTCGCAAAAGTCAGGAAGGAGATAATATGGCCGAAAGGCGGAACTCAGAAAAGGTACGGTGAAAGAGATAAGTACGACAAAAAAAAATCTTTAACACCGAGGGGATAGTCGCCGTGTAATACCCAGAATTTTCTAATTAATGGAAAATGGATTTAATAAAATTTTGGGTGTTTAAATGAGAAATTGCAAAAGAAAAAATAAAGAAAAAGGAAAGATGAAGGAAGTTTCTCTTTTGATTAAAAAAAATAAAAAGTCAACTATATGTGCTATGAAAACCAGGGTTGTTACACGCCAACCCTAGAGATAAGAGATAAGAGGAAAGAAAGCAAGAGAAATATGATATCGGAACTCTCTTAACTCAAAAAACCGCCTTTCCTCCACCTTGAATCCTATTCACACTAATTTGGGCATCGGAACTACCTTAGGGCATAAGGTCTGCCCTCTCATCTCTATTTTCTGTGTAGGATCACCAACAAATTAGAGAAGCTCTCAGTCGTCCTCTCTAGCTATCACTAATGTCTCCCATAACTATAAATCTCAATTGTTGATCAAGAATCAATGCTGATCTCCAAAAGCAACTGATTTTTGTACCAACAAAATACATAATAATCCACCCTAATAGATAGAAAAAAAAAAATACTCAAGAGATATTAATGCAAAAATAATATATTATGGAAGAGAAAAAACTTAGGATGTCACATGATCATAAACGCCATGAGGAACCAAACTGTCCAAAATAACCCACCCTAACATACGGAAACAAACTCCTGAGGTACGTATTAGTGCAAAACTAATACATTTTCAAAAGTATATATGCAATTGGAAACTCTCCCGTATTACAATATAAATTTAATTTTGATTCAATTAAGTATACCTGCTTTATATTCATTTTGGTCTCTCTCAAAAAAAAAAAAAAATTTATTGTTGTAATAAAAAAAAATTTGAGCAGGACAAAAACTACTAAATTTTTTAATGGTCTATGGCATGTTCTCAAATTTTATTTTTAGTTCAAAAACCAAATTGAAATATTATTATTATTATTATTATTTTGAGTTTAGAAACCACAAGTACACTTTTATTTTATCACCTTATCTAAATTGATAATTTTACTGAAAACACATTATACTCAACCACCAGGTCGGCTGGTCAGGTCAATATAAATATTAATAATAAAAAATTATTTTAAGTAATTTATAGATAAATAATAAAGGGGAAATTGGTTATATACCCCTCAAAAGTTTTATAATTGTATATTTATCTTCAAAAAAATCATAATTGCTTGTATACCCTTGAAAAAACATGTTGAATTACAGATATACCCATGTTGTTAGGGTCCGTTTGAAACAAGTTAACCAGATAATCTTTAACAGTGGTTACAACTTATGTTAATGACTGAAAAATGTCCTAAATACCCCTTTTATATATTTTAACTATTTTAAAATTCATATTTTTAAAGGGGTATTTTTAAATCTATGATCGAACAAAATTTTTAAGGGTATATATGTAAAGGGTATAATAGTCATTTCGCATGTTTACCGTTTGTTAACAGATAGTTTTTCATTTGATTTTAACCTCAGGGATATATACGCAATTATATATATATTATTCAGGGTTATATATATAATTATGTTTTATTCAGAGATAAATATATATATAATTTCAAAATTATTCAGGGGTACATCTGCAAAAAGCCCAAAATAAATATTATTTTAAATAATTTAATTTTTGAAAAAATTAAAAAATTAAAAAAAATACTATTGTAAATGGTATTTCATTATTAAAATATTATTTTATAATAAAATAATATCGGAAAATATCAGAACCGGACCGGTTCCCCGATCCGGTTCTGATTATATATATATATATATATATATATTAGAAGTCATTTTCCAAATCAACTAGCTGATTGAATTAAGCTGCGTCTATTCCCGCCCATCTTGGTTCTTTGGAAACGAGCAGAGTAGGGAGAGAACAGCGTGAAGGCGAACTTGGGAAAGAATAGTACGCGGGAGAGACTTAGGAGCTATGAATATGGATCAGAATGTCGTCAATTCCCAGGTGATCTCTTCACCCATTTCTTTATATATGTATCTGAGGGTTTTCTTCTTGTTCTTGCTCCTTCGTGAGGTTCTACTTGGTGAATCGTGTTGTTTTGTAATGTTCTTGAAATGTTCCAGTGAGTGTGGAGATTCTCAAGCTCTTGAATAGTGTTGTTTTCTTTTTGGAATTGGTTAAAATTTTGGGTATTTTTATGAATAGGTTGAATCTTCATGTCAATAGATACAAAGTAATTCTTTTCTTGCCTTAGGGTTTGAAAGAATACTGGAAGTGAATTTACGGATTTGGATTTGGTCAGAGTTGGAATTGTTGTTATTTTGGTTGGTCGTACCTTTGGTGCTTCTGATTCGCTTTTTTCATATTTTGTTTTCCTTTGTTTAACCAGAGGATTTGGGATTTCAATTTTCTGGAGCGTTGATAAGATTGAACTTGGTTCATATATGTGGTTTTTGTGTATCCCTTAGCTTCTCAGATGGTTTCTTGATATCAATTGATATGGGGTATAGTGTCATGCATTTCCTTTAAGTTTCCAATTGCTTTTGTTTCTTCTTGGTTGTTTTTTGCAGTGTGATATGTCATTCAAATTCGCAAAGTTTGGGCTATTTCTGAGATGTCAAGAAACTTTTTATTTGTTCGATATTAAGATTTAATATGCTTGATTCGATTACTGAAGGTTTTACAAGTATTTCTCACCATCCATGAAAGAAATGCACTTTTTGGTAATTTGGAGCAATCAAAGAGTGGTTGTATGTAACTAAAAAAAATGTAACCACAATTAAATTTGGTACGTTATTGGTAGCCTGTATGTTGCTGAAAAGAAACTCAGGAGCTTAATTTTATTGTAATGGTTTTACAGGCACCTACCGTTCCTAGCACAGTTTTGCATCAGGGCGAAGAGAGAAGGTCTTTCCTTTATATTGATAAGTTTTTCCCTATTTCTGCTGCTGCCTTATATGTGTATTTGTGTGTGTGTGTGAGCTTGTAAATAGTGGCCAAATTTTAAATTCACTTATTTTTATACAGTCCCAAACAAGATGATGAAATCTTTTGCAAATGCGAGGATTCGGGATGCTGTTCAGAGTGAGTATCTTTTTTGCTAAACAGAATCTACTTGATTGTGTTTAGAGTAACATGTCTTTAGCTGCTATTATAGTAAAAGAGCATTGCTTTTTTTTAATCATGCAGTCATTTTGTCTCCCATATTGAAACACCACCATGCTAGAATTAGTGAATGACATGGCCATAAACTACAGTTGATAGTTCTACATACAAGATAGGGCACTCTGCTACTCCATAAGTGTGAAATGCACATATAAGAGAGTGGAGAAGCCATTCGAATGTACTTCAGAGTTTGTGAACCATGTGCCCCCTCAAGAAACTAATATGTTAAAAATTTCTATATTATATTTCCTATTCATTTGATGTACCTTGCTAACTGAAAATACTGTTTCCCCTACTTTCTTATTGGCGCATCTGTACTTAGATTCCCTTGGCTTCATTTATTGTTCTTACAGATACTTAATGCATATCTAAATGATGATATTATTCCAAGTAAATACATTGGAGTAAAAAAGTTCTTATATGGATTTTCTTCAAACATCATTATCTTTAAATTACCAGAGTGAAGCAAAATAATGGAATTTAAAATAGAAGAATCTGTTTATTTTTAAACTGAGACAATGTTGGGATGCTACCCTTTTGGTTGCCTGTTATCCCTTTTTTTTTTTTTTGTAGCTTTTACATTTTACACCAATACTCTAGTGGAATTTACTTGTTAAAGGCAAATTTTCAATTGAAGTAATTGATTGTATCCTAAACTTTTAACTGACTTGCTGTCTACAAGTTGTCTTTAAGAGAGAGTTTCACATGTGTAAAGCTCAATAACTAGTTTATATGCAGATTTATGCTTTTCTCTCCATCCAACTTGTCTGCCAACCTTGACAGATCTGCATATTCGAATTTTTCCTTTCTAGGCTGTCTTGGCATTTAGGATACTAATGAAATTATTGGCTTATAGATTCATAACAATACTATGATAGCTTTAGTGAATCCCCAAGATACGTTTTTGGATATGATGTTTGGATAATTAACTGCTCAGGTCACTTCTATATGGCTGAAATGATTTTCATTTTTTTATCCCTACTGCTTCTCGTAATTTAAGCTCTTCCAATCCATTTATTTGTAGTACCATGAAAACCTTTAGATTTCCCTTTGTTGAACAAGCTTTTCAATTATTTTTCACATTTCAATATGCAGGGATTGTGTTTGCTATCTGGCTAAAATTCCCTGCACTGAGCTTTGCTGGTGTAAAATATGTGACAACCGTGGGGGTGGCGTATCTGAAGATCAGACTGATGATAATGTGATAGAACATGCTAAGTCACTCGTACGTAAACGGAAAGAGATGGAAATTCCTCAGCCTGTTGTGGACCTAGAGGTAACAATTCCAGTTGAAATCCTGTGATGCACAATGATGTATTAATTGGTGATCGGGTATAAATATTAGCATTTTATCTATAGCTAGCTGTAGGAATGTAATGTAGCCAGGCTCCTACCTGCTAAGCCTGAGTAGGTAGCCAGCCTTGAGCTGTCTGGAGAAAACTATCGACTCCTGCTTTGGCTGGCATATGATAGACTGCAATAGCAGAATGTCAAGCTATAAATAAATACTCCAAATGCTATAAGATTTTGGAATAGCATAAAAGTTCACATAAGTATAATTTGAAATTTTATTTGACAGAGTTTTGTGCAAAATTATGTTTTACAGGAACATACACAGTATAACCCCGTAATGAAAAAGGTTGCTTTGAAGCATAGTGACTGTAGGGAATCAGAATGCCTGCAGCCGTGAGTACCTCTATGAAAACTGAAAATAACAACGATCTTGTAAGAATATCATCTATTTTCCTGCTAGATTCCCAGAGGATTGCTTTATCTTTTTTTTACACAGGGAACTTTCCTGGCTGAGTGGTGGCTTTGGTTGCATCGGCCATGATTACTGCATGGTGGAGTAAGTATCTCTTCCGTAACCGTCCTTTTAAATTTTGATGTTGCTCATTGCCATTTCAAACAGGCAATGCTATTGTAAAGCTTCACAAATACCTTGTACTGACTACTGTGGATGTCGAGGAGTAGGATGTAGGGACAGCCATCCAAAAGAGATAGCAGCACAAGAGAAGGTTTTGCATCTCTCTCTTGTAAACTCAGCATCTCTTTTTATATTTTCTGATTTAGTTTAAAGTAGTTGGGCTCATGCTGGCAAAGCCTTTATAAATAGCATAATCTCTTGTTGGCCCAATATGTATATGTGTGTAAATATCTTAAATTATTTGGGTCAGCCTTAAGCTTCAGGTTAGGAAGTAAAACTATCGGACTCCTGCTTCAGCTAGAATAAAATAAACTTTCTTATGAATAACTACTTTGCTATCTGATTTTCTATCAGTGTAGCATAAAAAATCACATAGGAAACATTGTTTGAAATATCAAAATGTTTATGCAAAATTATGGTTTACAGGAAAGTAGTGGGTTGGGGCCAGTTCCTATACCTGGAAGGAGAAGTGGTCCTTTGGAGCCTTGCAACTGTAGGACATCAGAATGCCTGAAAATGTGAGTACCTCCAGAAAATCTGTAAATTAACATGGTTCTTGTGAGCAAATCATGTATATACCTACTAAATTGTCTGAAAGAGTTTTTATTTTTAAATTTTTTCACACGTTTACTATAATCATGCATGGAAAAATCTACCACATTGGAATTACTGAATAATATGATAAAAACTACATTGATCCTTCATACAATGCAATACTTCATCAGTTCATTTTTTTTAAACTGTGAAACACTTCAAGTAAGATGACTAGCTAGTCAAACGCACATTTTTGTCTTTTGAACTACATACCACTAAAAGACTTTCTGGTTTTTTAAAGAGTTGGACTTTGTAAAATTATAATGGTGATTTTATGCAAAGTAAATCAATCATAAAGTTGCATTAGAGGTAATAAGGACTGAAATTTGGTTAAAAATGTTTTTACTTGCATATTTATTAATCTAGTATTCGGATATGAGAGATGGTAAACAATAGAAGATTGTGTCGGCATGGATTTTTCCCTCTACCTTCTACCTTTTGCTCTTTTAGTGGCTCCTAGTTAGATTATGTAATTTACTCAATATCGACAATTTTAACTGAAACAACTGGTTATTACTGAAATTTGTAAAAGTTCTATATGTCCTAACTTTTCAAGTAGTAATCTATAAGTTTTGTCTTTAAGTTAGCAGATATCACATATGTGAAGCCCAATAACAGATTTTTTGGTGGCTTACTTCCTTGTTTCCATTCACAAACATCTGCTAATCTAGATGGATCAACACATTTTCTGTTTTGAGTTTTGGATTCTGGATTTTGGAGGCATGTTGAGAACACTAGGGAGTTGATTGCATTGCCGGATGCATTCTTTGCACTGATAATATATTTATTGGGACCTTCCTCTATATGAGTGATGTGCGCTTTATTTTGCTTCTTAGTTTTCTGATTGTGCCATCCGTGATATTTATGTTTCCTCTCCAATCAAATAACTGCCTAGCAAATACAAGCTTATGATTTTCCTTGGTGTGGCACCTTGTAAATTTAGTGATAATCTTTGCATGGTTCCATTCAAGCAGTTATTGTCAGTGTTTTGCTGCGTCATCCTTATGCACTGAGAGGTGTGGTTGTCAAGGATGCCACAACCGAGCTGGTGATGAAGAGAGAATTTCGATGGCTGTCAAGTTGATAAGCTCTACTCAAGACATTCGGGTAACAATCCATGCTGAAATTGTCCATGTGAAGTGCTGCATCACTTGTCTGTTGAATATTGATTTCACTTTTTCATTCAACCAGCTAGAGGGATCATCTAGTGGGACTTCTGCTATAGCCAAGGATATTAGAGGCTGCAATTGCCTAAATCCAGGTTGCGCAGACAGATCCTGCAAATGCGTCAAGGTTCCTTCCATCTGCCCTTATCTAAAAATGATCTCCATCATGTGCATTGCCTAATCTGTCTCCTTTTGTCTTTTTTTTCCCTTTTTTGATGAAGTTGGGGATCCAATGCTCATATGGTTGCGAATGTGAAGGATGTTGCAATAGATATGGATGCAAGCCATAGACAATCTAGTATGTATTTCTTGACTGTTTGCTTCTACACTTTGTGATGATCTTCCTGTGCTTGTGACTCTCAACTATGTAAGTTGTTTGTTTTGAGGCCTGTGATGATTCAAATAGAACCTCAAATTATTAGTTTTGATACAATTTCTCATCAGAATCTCACTTTTGAAGTTCGAACATAATGCAATATCCTTGCTAGCATTTTTCTTGTTAGTTTCCATTTCTTAGTCCATCTTCTTTCTTGGCAGGTACTACTGTATCTGCTGATGGGGGTGACCAAACATTCAGCATGGATTGGATGCTTTCTAGGTTACCAATTGATAAACTGGAATAAGGTCAGAAAAATGCTAACTTTTACAAAGAAAAATAATATCAATCCCCCCTGTGAAGCATTCACTGTTGACAACTTTGCAAGTTTTTGGCTTCACTTTACAACCATACGACCTTGATAGTAATTCTCTATGTCGTGGAGTGTATAGTATGAACAAATTAATACAACTGGATTTCTAGGCTTCTCAACTTCACAGGTTTTCATGATATCATTTTGGTTCTATTTTTTCTTGGTAAATCATTTGATCTTAGTTGTTTTAGATGAATAGATCATCTTTGGCTTGTGTTATGCAACAACAACCACCCTGATTTCCCTCAAACATTACCACCTTAAAAAGTAATTTTTGTAAAATAAAAAACATGGTGAAGTTTGTTAGAGAGGTTACCTTGGTTAGAAGCACACACACATCACAGCTGCTGTCCAGCAGAGGCACCTCCAATATATACATCTAAGCATGGGGTAAAAGGGTAATTCTACAGCTAACACCCCCCCTCAAACTCACGGGGGATCATACACCGAGAGTTTGGACAAAAGGAAAGAATGCTGTATCTGAGTCTGAGACTTGGTAAACAAGTTAAGAAGTCAGTCATCCAGAAGGAACAAACCGGGGAACGAAAGTGTGCCTCGACACCGTGATTGATCACGGAGGAAGAAAGCATCAACACCGATGTGCTTGGAAAGCGAATGCTTGACGGGATTCAGAGTGATCTGAATAGCACCGGTGTTATCACAATGAAGGGGAGTCGGAGCAGAAGAAACAACACCAAGATCCTGAAGGAGCCAGCGCAACCAAACAATCTCCTCCGCGGCAGTGGCCATGGCGCGCAACTCAGCCTCAGTGCTAGATCGAGAAACACCGGTCTGTTTCTTGGACTTCCAGGCAATGAGAGAAGAGCCCAAGAATAAGCGAAACCAAAGAATGTGAGCGACGCATCACGGATCACCAGCCCAAGTAGCATCGAATAGGCAACGGTCGCAGAGGACTGCTACTAGAGAAAAAGAGACCACGAGACGAAGTCGCCCTAAGGTAGCGCAGGAGCCGCAACAGATGAGCATAGTGAACAGAAGTAGGTGCACTAACAAACTGACTCAATACGTGCACAGCATAAGCAATATCGGGCCGGGTGATGGTAAGGTAAACCAGACTCCCAACTAAGTGCCGATAGCGAGTCGGATCTGGTAAGGGAGTCCCCTCATCAGGACGCAGCTGAAGATGAAGCTCCATAGGAGTGACCATGGTGCGGGAGTCAGAGAGAGCGGCCCGAGCCAAGAGATCAGAAGTGTAACGCTGCTGGGAGAGCTGAAACCCATCGGCAGTAGAAGTGACCTCGATGCCCAAAAAATAGCTCAATCGGCCAAGATCAGTCATCTGAAAGTGCTGCTGAAGGTGATGCTTGACGAACTCAACATGAGCAGGGTCATCACCAGTGATAATCATATCATCCACATAAAGTAACAAAAGAGTCCGACCACGAGAGGAGGAGTGCACAAACAAAGCCGGATCATGCGGACTCGGCTGAAAACCAGCGGCCGTCACTGTGGAACTGAAGCGCTCAAACCAGGCTCTGGGAGCCTGTTTGAGACCATAAAGTGCCCGACGCAGGCGGCAAACCAGGCCAGGAGGAGAGGAGAGGCCGGGGGGAGGAAGCATGTATACCTCCTGCTGAAGGTCACCGTGAAGAAATGCATTCTTCACGTCAAGCTGAAAAAGGGACCATCGGCGGACAGCGGCAACGGCAATAAGAGTCCGAACAGTAGTCATGTGAGCAACTGGAGCAAAGGTCTCATCATAGTCGCGGCCCTGCTCCTGCTGAAAGCCGCGAGCGACAAGGCGAGCCTTGTACCGCTCCACGGAACCATCTGAGCGAGTCTTGACCTTATAGACCCACTTGCATGTAATAGGGACTGCACCATGAGGAAGGGGAACCAGGTCCCAAGTGGAAGTACGCTCAAGAGCCTCCAACTCAACAGACATGGCAGACTGCCACTCAGGTATCTGGACAGCCTCTCGGAAAGAAACAGGCTCTGGAGTATCACTAGCGGAAGCAGGAAGGGCTGGGAGGGCAGAGAACTGAGTAGCAAGGCTGAGACGGTCAGGGGGACGACGATCACGGATGGGATATCTGCGTGTGGGAGGATGATCCACAGGACTCTCACTGGAGGAAACTGGAGGCATCAGGGGTGAAGGCTCAGGAGGAGGGCGAGAGCGACGAACATAGTGATAAGGAAGGGCGGGAACGGGAACACGGGGGGCGGATCAAATGCATAAACGGAGAGGAGGAAGAAGTGGGTGGAGACACGGACGGAAGCGGGGTGGGAAGAGACGGTGGGGGTAAAATAGGAGGTGGTAAGACCGGAGGTGGTAAGATCGGAGGAGGGGATACATACGGCGATGGGGTAAGAACAGTGAGGAACTGGACATCAGCCGGTGTAGTGGAGGAGTGAGAAGAGGAAGAGGACGACGAAACAAAGAAAGGACGATCCTCGACAAACGTGACATCGCGAGATATACGAATGCGACGTGCGGCAGGATCGTAACACCTATAGCCCTTGTGCTCAGGACTATAGCCAAGGAAGACACAGGGAACGGACTGGGCAAAGAGCTTAGTCCGCTCACGAGATGGAAGAAGAACATAGCATAAACAACCAAAAACGCGTAAGTGAGCGTAACGCGAAGGATGAGAGAAAAGACACTCGCCTGGACTGCGACCCTGAAGAAAAGTGGAGGGCTGAAGGTTAATGAGATAGACGGCAGTGGAGACAGCTTCAGCCCAGAAGTGGGGTGGAACATGAGAGGCAATGAGAAGGGTACTGCAGCCGGTCAATGATATGGCGATGCTTCCTTTCCGCAGCCATTCCTCGGCATGGGCACCAGATGTGAAAGTCGAGGGAGAGTACCATGAAAGACAAGAAGGTCGCGAAACTCGTGAGAAAGATACTCCCCCCCTGAATGGGAACGGAAAATGCGAATGGAAGCAGAGAACTGAGTGCGCACCATAATAGAGAAGTCAACATAAATCTGAAAAAAACTCAGCACGGGAGCGCATACAATAAAGCAAAGTGTAACGAGAGAAATCATCAATAAAAAGAACATAATAACGATGCCCGCCCTTGGAGACAAAAGGCGCGGGACCCCAGACATCAGAATGAACCAACTCAAAAGGACAGACAGACCGAGACTCACTAGACCTATAAGGGAGTTGTAGCTGTTTGCCAAGCTTACAACCCGTACAGGAATGAGAACGATCAACGGAGACGCGACCTAACACACCCTGGTGGATGAGAGAAGATAGGCGGGAGCCACAAGGATGGCCAAGACGATGATGCCACTGGGTGAAGCCAACAGAAGGAAGACAAAAGGTGGAGGCGGCAGTAGACAAAGAGGAGGATGGAAGGCGAAGATGGTCGAGCACATACACCCCACTATGGCGATGGCCAGCTCCAATGAGGGTCCCTGTAAGACGATCCTGCACACGACACGCAAAATCATCAAAAATAACAAGATATCCATGGGAGGCTAGCTGGCCGGCGGAGATAAGGTTCATGGATAGCTGGGGGACATAGGCAACATCGGGAATGTGAAAGTGAGAGGTATGTAAAAGGCCGCTACTGGAAATGGGAAGGGTAGTGCCATCAGCAATGATGACACTAAGATCGGAAGAAACAGGCTGGCAGGAGTGAAGGTAAGTGGCATCATAGGTCATATGGAAAGATGCTCTAGAGTCTAGCAACCAAGAGGACTGCGAGATACCTGAAGAGGCGGAGGACGGATGAGAAGAGGCATGCGAGCCAGTATGTGAGCCAGCAGCACTGAGCACGGAGGCTGATGAGGGAGCTGATGAGGGAGAGATCTGACTCCGAGAGAGATGCTGGGTAATCTGCATGAAATTTTCGCTTGCACGGACAAAGGGAAATGGCCGGAAGCGAGGAGATAGAGGCGCGAGCTGGGCATTCTGCTGAGCCCGCTGCAGCTTGCGGCACTCCGCACGAACGTGGCCAAGAGCATGACAATAGTGACAGCGAGGCGACCGTCGCTGGGGGGCACCGGACCCCTGAGGAGCAGGGGAAAAAGTAGGAGGCTGGGAAGGAGGTCGCACCGAGGCACCAAAACCTGGAGGTGAAGGCAACTGGGACTGCGAAGGAGTAGAGCCCAGCGGTGGGAGCTGGGGAGCAGCAAGGACTGTGTACGGAGCAGCAGCCGGTGGAACTACATCCAAGGACCGAAGACGGGTCTCCTCAGCAATCACCGAAGCCAAGGTGTCACTGAGAGACGGAGGAGTGACCCGGTGTAGGAGCTGAGCACGAACCGCCTCGAACTGAGGATGAAGTCGCATAAGGAACTCATAAAGGCGGAGGTGGTCACGATCCTGGGCAATAGCAAGGCACTGAGCGCAGGTCGGAGAGGGAGAAGGCGCCATCTCATCACACTGACGCCATAAGTCGCTAAGCTCTGCAAAGAAGTCCTGGACAGAGCGGTCGTGCTGGTAGGTGACAACGAGAGTCTGCAACAAGGAGTAGCGCAACGCCTGACTGGAGGGAAGATAAAGGCTGCGCAGATGATCCCAAATCTCCTTGGCCGTAGAAAAATCACAGACGGCTAAACGAATGGGGAGCTCGCATGACTGGCAAAGAACAACAATAGTGCGAGCGTCGTCCTCATGCCACTTGGTCCAAGCCTGAAACTGAGGGGAGTCCTCAGTGCTGACAGTGGACTGAGACGAACCCGTGGGGACATCAAAAGGAGAAGGTGGAGCCAGCCGGGTACCATCAACGTGACCCCAAAGATTAAGACCACGGAGAAGCACACGAAGGGTGGAGGACCACGCCTTGTAGTTCTTCCCATTGAGCATCACATCGGTTTTCTGGAGATATGGAATATGCACAGAAGCCATGGAAACAGAAGGGAAAGTGCGCAACCTTCAGGATTCTGTAAATAGGCTTGAAGAGAAGATTTCAAACTTAGAATCAGAAAACAAAGTTCTTTGTCAGCAAGCTGTTTCAATGACTCCAAATAAGTTTCTCTCTGGTCGTTCTAAATCAATTCTTCAGAGAAGCTCAAACAGCGGGCATTTGGCAGGCCACAGAAGTCACTCAATGAGAAACAATTTGCAAAACTTGAAACTTGACTGCAATGCTCCAACTCCAAAGCTCAGAGTCAATGTGCTGAAATTGAAAGTGCCAAATCAGGTCACTGGCAGCCAGCGGACAGCAAGAGAGGCTCCGCAAAAGGAGAGGAGCTGGGCACGAGCTGGACAGCAGGGGAGGAGATAGCCATGAGCCTAACAAAGAAGATAGAACCAGATCAGGCGCGAGGAAGGTCTCATGTACAGGACAGTAGAAACAGACCGAAGCTGAGGGAGGCTCTAAGGCCGGGGAAGGAGAGGCGCCAGGTCCGTGACTCTCGGCGCGAGGAAGGCTCGGCGCGGGGAAGGAGGCGCAGGTCTGCACGAGCTCAAGTTGAGGTCGAGAGTGTGGGGCTTCTGGAGAATGGTCGGACCTGCATCGTGCTCGGGGAAGACCAGAAGGGCAGCAGGTGCAGGGGGGACTGGTGGCGTTCAAGGGCAGCCAAGAACGATGGGGAAACTAGGGCTGCTCTCTGATACCATGTTAGAGAGGTTACCTTGGTTAGAAGCACACACACATCACAGCTGCTGTCCAGCAGAGGCACCTCCAATATATACATCTAAGCATGGGGTAAAAGGGTAATTCTACAGCTAACAAAGTTGAGTGATCTGACTCTGCCCCGAACCCGCGCATGGCGGGAGTTTTATAGCACTGGGCTGCCCTTTACTTTCTCAATGAGTGGTTATGCATTAGAGTTGGTTCCAGTATCATGGATCCTCTTTTGCTTCTCATCTTTTTCAGAAATTTCATCATTGGAAATCAATTTAGCTGTTAGATCAGTTGAAGATGTCAGGCTCATGCGAAAATTTAATTTGTTTAAAAGATTAATATAAAGCATATGACTCCAACATTCCCAATAATCGCATGGTGGCATCATTAGCGTAATAACATATCTCAAAGGTAAATCAAAACCAAGTATTGTTTATTAATCACACTAGCTAGTAGTTATCAGATCCAACCTTGTAGATTAATTAATGAATCCTTCAATCTATATTTTATAGATTATAATGAAAGTTAGATCTCTCTTCTATCTCTCACACTCACACTCACACGCACACTTAGAGTCGAGGCTGTTGGTTTTAATCTTGGGAAAATAATTTTCAAAATTCGCGGAAGTGTGAATAAACATATATAAAACTAAGGTCGAGGATTGGTTCATAAAAACACTTTTTATGAATACTTCGTAAATTATAATAATTAAATTTTACTTGTGAATTAAATTCAACTAGAGCTAGAGCGTACCTTGAAATTCGAAAGCTCCGAAAACGGTAGATCTTCTTCTCTCGAAACTACGGTCTTCCTTCCATTAACAAGATTCCGGGATGGACTTGTGTGTGGGCACAACTCAATCTAATTTTTGTCTCTCTCAGAATCTCATCCTATTAGCAACTGAGACTAACCCTTTTTTATAGAAAAAAAAATCTCTAATTTAAATTAGGATAAAATTCGATATGAATTCAAATAAATTGGGATAAACACCTTTTTGAATTCAAAATCAAATTTTATACCATGAGAGATTTTTGGCCTAGCTTAAAAATAAAATATCTTTTATCTTTATCCTTTTCTATGTGTTTAATTATTTGATTTTAAATTTAAAATTCAAAATCATCACAAGCTTATCTAAATTCAAATTAATTTGAGTTTATCTTAATTTTACACATGTATCTTGGCTCACATTATCCAATAAGTTCATAAATAAATATATAATCAAATTGTGTATTTATTTATATTATTTATACAAATCGATTCTCAATTAATTTGTAATTAAGTGATCAGCACAAAATCAATTAAACTTGTCCAATCAGAATTCCTCGTCCGGAGGGGGACTTATGGACCTATAATCCAGACTCCAATAAAACTTTATATTAATTAATTAAACTCTTTAATTAATCAATATATTTTATTAATTTCAAAGTTACTCGACTAAAAACTTGGAATTACCAAGGTTGTCAGACCCGGCCCGGGGTATTGACCCGGCTAAGCCCAGGGGTCAGGGGTCAAGGGTTGAACCGGGGTTGAACCGGGGTCAATAATAAAATATTAAAATATAATTTATAATAGTTAATAATAATGAAATATGATATAAAATATAATAATAATAATAATAAATATGATTGATTAACTAAATTTGATATTTATATTTAGTCCATATTCAAAACATGTACATATTAAACAAAACAAATTAGTCAAAAGTATTACAATACACAATTAAAATATAACCATAGTTACTCAAGTATACAAATAAAACTTTTTGAAAGCCCATCTCATTTTGAGCCTTATTATGGGCTTGTTTTTAAAAAAGATTGGTTTCAAATATTCAAAGATTTTGAAGCATTTAGTCTCACATTGCTTATGGATAAAACTTTCACTCTCTTTAAATATAATTTCATTCTACCAACTAATAGGTCCTTATTGGTGAAAAGGCTCTCTCCCGTGCGCACGCAGGGGGGTGCAAATGCCGAATTCGGATCGACTTGGAAATCCAAAACTCATGTGCGAAAGGCCATATACGCATTACCTAATGTCGGGTTGAGTTTAGGCTCCCCGTGCTCCAATGATTTTTGTTGATCCATGTTTTTTCCCCACTTTCCATTACAAAAATTAAAAAAAATTTATCGCCAAAGCCGTGCCGGTTCGGTCAGCCCGGGCTTCCTGGGCTCAACCGCCTCGAAGTCACCGGGTTCCGCCCGCCAACCACCCCCTCGCTCGGGGCCTACCCAGCCCAGTCCCCCACCCGGTTCCCGGTTTTTCCGATTCAACCGGCCGGGCCGGGCCGGGCCGGGTCTGACAACCCTGAGAATTACACACCCGAAATTACAGATATAAAATTACTCGGGATTCGAGTCGTCTATATGATATAGTCATCTTCTATATATTGATCCTCCATGAATAATTCATAATTAGAGCTAGGTAAAGATCCGTTAACCTCTCTAATTACATCTTTATCCTCAAGTACCAATGATTCTCTAATGAATAATAAGATTCAAGAACAAATCAAGAATCTGAGTACTCATACCATTCAAGCTCCAAATCATCACTCAAGGGAATTATTTATCTACTTCTCATAAAGAAGGAATGGATTCCATCTTGTGATGTTAACATTCCCTGTTGTTTATTTTGTTACACCTCCAAAATACAAAGTTTAAGGATTATGATCTTATAAACTGCAATCGGTAAATCGTAAGATGTAATACAATAAATAGGAGTTTGCTAACCACTCGATTAAGATCATTATATATCCTAATTATTGGATATGATTTGAATGCATTGTATTTTAACGAAAATTATCAATGATTCAAATCATATCATGTCACCGTCCCACATAATTTCATTATGTATAGTGCCCTCATTAGATGTCCCTTTACATCAATGGTTTGGATAAAATCATTTCATTCTTAATGATAATGAGCTGCACTAGTGAAAGTCAATTAAAGATTTCATATTTTAATTGTTAAGTCAACTGACTAGTTTTCACGGACTTATTTAAATTATCATCCTTAAATAATATCCGCACATATATATAACACTTATATATATTTATTTAAGGTTACATAGATAATTATGGAATTTTCGTGATATTCATAAAGTATTCAAACAATACATGCACTTGTAATAATGACATTATTTTATTCATAATTAAATAATGTTCATGACATCATATGCTTTAGGGCATACATCCCAACAGAGGCATTGTTGAAGATATACTGCAAAAGTTTAAATTGCCCTTCTGATCCAGTAAATTCATTTATTTCCACTTCCTTGAGGTGAGCAAAAGGAATGTTGTGTATAGGCACATTCATATGCATGTCCGGGACTATTATGTGTAGCTGCAGTAAATCCAATCAGTCAGAAAGCTATAAAATTACATCATAATCAGCTTTATTAATTTAATCAATAGCAAGAGGCATCACCATAAGAACACTGAAAACTAACTAACAAACACAGTAATAACATATCAAGCAATCACTAAACAAGCCAGAGAATGATATTTAACCTACAGTTTTGTCTAATTATTCTCATATCTTGAATTGATATCAAAAAACTTTGTCACTACGATGTGGATATGATTTCTACAAATAGTTTCATTAATCGTTTAGCGATTTAGGTACTTTCTGCACTATTGGAAGACCCGATTAACCATTGGAAACAATGTGAAATTCAAACCATACTGATATTAAACATTCATGAAAACAAAACATAAGAAATAAAGTTTGTAAGTATTGGAGGAGGTTTACTTTCAAGGTTAACTTTTCCAAACAGGGAGCAAGAGTCAAAAGAGCGATCAACAATAGTATGTTCCCTCCATTTACAAAGTTTACTAACACCACCAAGTGCTTCAAGTGTTCAAATCGATGACAACTCATTTCTGGCATGAGTGAGCTGAAATCACAATAGTGGTAGATGAATATATATATCGATAGATAAAAAATTAATCATAGAAAAGATAAATAAATAAATATATATATCCTGTGATCATTGTGCAGTTCCATGTAAAAACATCAAGGTCAGTCATTTTATTGAACAACTCAAGAGCATGTTCTACAGTACTAGGAGATTTTGAATAACAAAAAATCATGTTATTCCACAGAAGACATCCAGTCTCACCAACCTCTAAAACAATCTCCATTTCACAGGTCAACAGATGCCTTTATGTCTACTCAGTTTAATAAAGCTATTAGAAGTTCCACAGATTCTTCTTCAAGATGCAAAGATCAATTATATAATTTACTCTATTGCATATCACCACTCACAACAAGATTTTCAGCTTCAGTCCAAATGAAGCATTTCAAGAAAATGTAACTTGTAAAGGAACAGTAGGCATTGCAAGAAATATTTTAGGACTGAAGTGCAGTAATTCAACATAAATTCTTGAATTCATGAATACAGCATTACAGCCCTGACTTTATGCACTAAAATTGCAGGTTTTTCAATGTCTTTCATTGCAGATTCAGTGGCTCTAATTGCATGTTTTTCAGTAGCCTGCACTGCAGGTTTTGGTAACTCAAGGTGCAGGTTTAAACTAGCAGCTATACTCTCTATCATTCCAAGGAAAACAGCTACCAGAACACATAAATGATTTAACATGCAGGGCTATGAAATGCGGGGAAAGAATTTCAGTAACTTGGGGCCGACAGCACTAGCATAACACAATACTTGCTCCAGGAACTTCCAATTTATTGAAGGGTCATTTCAAGTACAACAAACAACCAATAGTCACAAGAATTCTCCATCTAAAGGATCTTATAAACCAGAGGATGACAATCAATACAATTCAAAGTGTTTGGTTGCTGGAGCTAGCTTGGTTCAGGGCTAAAGCCCATATCAATTGGTTGTTTGTTAAATAACAAAACCAGGCCTGTGCATTGAGGTACTACTGCAATTGCTGACGGGTTAATGATGAAGAGTTTGAAGTTTGAACATGGATTTTATCCTTTCCAGGAATTGATGAAGGTCAGCAAAGTGCTAAACTGAACCAATTCTCCTGAAAGATTAAAAGCTTGAAACCTTTCAACTTTCAGTTTCAAATGCAAACATGACAGTTTTACTAATCTTTAAGCAAGCTAATTAGGTAAATGTTTTCTTCATTTGATCATTTGGTGCTATTTTGCTTGGCAGATGGCTTTGTAAAATGCATTCCCAAACAGAGAATTGCTTTATTTTCTCATTACATTTAATTTTCTTGTGCATATAAATACCACCACCCTGAAATTGGTGAATGATATGATAAATAATTTAGTGATCTTATGTACATAAAATGCAATACTTAAATGAGTCCATTATTATGGACTGGGCGCACTTCGATAGAGTTGGCAAGCTAGTCAAATGCACATTTTATATTTTGAGCTGCATACAGCCCAAAAAATTTTGATATGAAAAAAGAAGTCTGTGGTGCAAATGTTAAAGGTGAGATTTTGTGAAGTAAGGAATCATAAAGTTGCAATGGAGGCACTAAAGCATAGAAATCTGGATAAGAATGTTGCTACTTGCATATTCATGAACCTCGTATTTAGATCTGAGGAGTGACAACAAACCATTAGAAGAATTTATGTGTTGTCCGATTCAGATTATTTTCGTATAGGTTTTTCCCTCTACCTGCTACCCTTTTTCCGTGTTAGTAGCTCCTGCCAGTCACAGATAATTATATTACCTAATTTACTCTTTTTCAGCAAGTTTTAATTGAAACAGGTGGTTGAAAGTTTGTATAATCTAGAAGGTTTGCCTTTAGGTTAATAGAGAGTAGAGAAGTTGTTCAAATGTGCTTTATAGTTTCTGAACCATGATCACCTCAAGAAACTCCGTTTTGATAATAATATTTTTATTACATTCTCTATTTATTTGATTTACCTTGCTCTCTGAAAATATTTATTTCTGGGACAGATACCTAATGCATATCAAACCGTGATGTTATGCAAAGTTAATCCAACATTATTGCTAGTAAGGCAAGAAAACATAAAAAATTGAATTAAAATGCTGCTATTTGCCACCTTCATTCGGCATAGTTTTCTAGAATAGGATAGTGGAACATTAAAAAAAAAATGGAATTTAAAATAGGATCACATGTTTGTTTTAACTTTATGAACTATCAATAAATGAATGTGGTTTATCCACTTTTCTCAAAAAAAAAAAAAAAAAATAGAGACAAGGTTTTGGTGCTACTCTTTTGTCTTTTTTACTAGCTTTTGCTTGTTACACTTAGTTTGCCTGAATTTACATTTTAACAGCAGATATTCGATTGGAGTTGATAATGATGACTTAATTGTTGAAGCTCTGCCTAATTTGTTTTGTTGTCTTTGAAAGCTTTAAATTTCCTTGGCATGCAAAACCTTTTACTTCTAATTTTGTTCTCACCTTCTTGTCATTTCAAGCATTGTGTGTTCTTACTTACTTGATTTGTCTTGCATTTGTTGTACGCCTTCTCCGGACGCATCCCCGTCCGCTGGCGCTTTGGGAATCACTGCAGGTCGTGGTGATCGACGGTCTCGGAGATGTTTGTTCCCCAACAACTGGTATCAGAGCTCACGGTTTTGGTTGGAGTAGAGATGGCTGACGTAAACCAGTACAAGATCGAGAAGTTTAACGGTGAAAACTATGCGTTCCGGAGAATGCAAATCAAAGACTACTTGTATTAGAAGGACCTATATATGGTGCCCGATGACTGGCGAGAAAGACAAGGACTCTACAGATGAGGAGTTGAAGCTGCTTGATCGAAAAGCTCTAGGGACTGTTCGTCTTGCAATCTCTGCTACTGTCGCTTCGAACATCTTGAAGGCGAAAACAACAAATGAATTGTTTGATCTCATGGAAGAGATGTACGCTGGTAGTTCTTCGGCACACAAGGCACACCTAGTGACTAGCTTTATGGATTTAAAGATGTCTGAGGATGACAGTGTAGCCAATCATCTAAATGAGTTTCACAAACTCAACAATCAGTTGGATGCAGTGGGTGTAAAATTCACAGAGGATGTACAAGCCATCTGCTTGATAAAATCTTTACCAAAGAGTTGGAGCGTCTTCCAGACAATGGTGTTCAACTCCAAGAGGAATGTAGATCTGACACTGAGTGATGTGGCTCCACAGATGTTGGCGGAGGAGATTCGACGAAAGGGTGGTGATGCTTCCTCTAGCTCTGCCCTATCTATGGATGATCGTGGTTGGTCATAACAGAGAGGAAAGCATGGTAATCGTGGAAAATCCCAGCGAGGATGTTCTAAGTCTCGCAGTGGCAAGAGGGATGGAGCTTGCTGGAATTGTGGCCAGGCAAGCCATATGAAACGGGATTGTAAAGGCCCACCTAAGAATGACAAGGGAGGTAAAAATACTGTAAACCTTGCCGACAAATCTAATTGCATGATACTATCAATGGAAGACCAATGTGACACATGGATAGTTGATTCTGGTGCATCTTTCCATGCTACATACAACAAGGAGTTGCTTGAAGATTATGTTCCTACAAACCTAGGAAAGGTTCATCTTGGCAACAACAATACATGTGATGTGATTGGTAAGGGAAATGTTAAGTTGCTACAAGAAAATGGTTCAGTATTTGTGTTGAAGGATGTTAGACTTGTTCCTCGTCTAACAAAGAATTTGATCTCTGTTGGTCAATTGGCTATAACTGGAGTGGCTACAAAGTTTGTAAGTGACACATGGAGTATGCGCAGGGCTCTCTCACAGTAGCCAAAGGGAAGAAAGTGAGGACATTGTACTTATTCTCATGCAAAGACAAGTACTCTATATCGGTAGCATCATCAGTTTTTGACACCGCAATGTGGCACAAGAGGTTGGGTCACATGAGTGAAAAAGGGATGCAAGTTCTGATGAATAATGGAAAGCTTCCTGACTTGAAGAAGGTGAATCTGGACTTCTGTGAAGAGTGTGTCTTGGGAAAGCAGAAGAAGGTTACCTTCACATCAGCCGCTAAGGAAAGGAAATCAGAACGCTTGAAGCTAGTACACACTGATGTTTGGGGTCCTGCTCAAGTACGATCCCTCGGCGGTGCTCTTTACTTTGTTACTATCATTGATGATGCATCTCGCAAGCTTTGGGTTTATTATTGTCGTAATAAATCTGATGTGTTTGACTTATTTGTCAAATGGAAAAAACTTGTCGAGAACGAGACAGGACTGAAGCTTAAATGTTTGAAATCCGATAATGGAGGATTATATTGTAGTAGGGAGTTCCAATCTTATTGTGATAAACATGGAATTAGGGGACTCGTTACAACCCCAAGACAACCAAGGCAAAATGGTGTGGCAGAGCGAATGAACAGAACACTCTTGGAGAAGGCTAGGAGTATGAGACTTCATGCGGGGCTGCCAACAACATTTTGGACCTATGCCGTAGACACAACAGCATATTTGATCAACCAATCCCCATCTTACTCCCTCGATGGTGGTTTACCCGAAGAGGCATGGACAAGAAATGAGGTTAAGTTTGACTTCTTACGGGTGTTTGGATGTGCAAGTTATGTGCATGTTGAACCAGAAAATAGAGGGAAGCTTGACTCAAAATCAAGCAAGTGTTATTTCATTGGTTATGGAACTGATAGTTATGGATATAAGCTATGGGATGCAGAGTACAAGAAGGTGATTTGAAGCATTGATGTCGTCTTCAATGAAGTAGATTTGTATAAAGACCGGCAAAATCTACAAAAGAGGGAGGAAATATCTCAGTTTGTAGACTTTGAGGTGGGCAAATCCTCAGAAGCACAAGCAAGTGCAAGTAATGAAGGTGAAGACATTAAAACTGAATCACATTCTAGTCAAGAAGCATCTCAATCAATGGACAGTCATAGAGTTGATGATCATGAAGTTGATGATGTCCCAAAATCAAGTGAAGTTCCTCTGCAGATGCTTGTTGGTTGGAAGAGCAATAGAGCACCCAAGCTAAATCCCAAGTATGACTCTAGCCTTAATTACTTGTTGTTGACAGATAGTGAAGAGCCGGAAAGCTTTGAGAAGGCATGCTGCATAGACTCATCTCTTGAGTGGGAGCGTGCCATGGATGATGAGATGGACTCATTGTCCTCAAACAAAACTTGGGAATTGATTCAATTGCCCAAGGGGAAGAAGGCTCTACATAACAAATGGATCTATAGGTTGAAAGAAGAAGCCGATGGAAGCAAGCGTTACAAAGCTAGACTTGTTGTCAAGGGTTTTGAACAGAAGCATGGGGTAGATTTCACAGAAATATTTGCTTCAGTAGTGAAAATTGCAACCATCCGGACAGTCTTGAGCATAGTATCAGTCGAGGATCTCCGCCTTGAGAAGTTAGATGTAAAAACTGTATTCCTTCATGGTGATTTGGATGAAGAAATCTACATGCATCAACCAAAGGGGTACATTGAAAAAGGCAAGGAGAATTTGGTTTGTAAGCTAAAGAAGAGCTTGTATGGCTTGAAACAAACTCCAAGACAGTGGTATAGAAAGTTTGATGGGTTCATACAAGAAATTGGGTTCTGCAAGTGTCACTCAGACCATTGTTGTTACTTTAAGAACTTTGAAACCTCCTATATCATACTACCGTTACATGTCGATGACATGCTTGTTGCAGGGTCAGACATGTTTGAGATTGGGAATCTCAAGAGAAGAATGGCTCAGGAATTCACAATGAAGGACTTGGGTCCATCAAGACAGATTCTTGGCATGCAAATTACTAGAGATAGAAAGAAGAGAGTGTTGAAGCTATCTCAGGCAGAATACATTTTGAAGGTACTACAAAGGTACAATATGAAAGGTGCTAAGATAGTTGGCACTCCTCTTGCAGCACATTTCAAACTCTCTCAAGCACAAGCCCCAACCACACAAGTGGGGCAAGATGAAATGAAGAGCATTCCTTATGCCTCAGCACTGGGTTCTCTCATGTATGCTATGACCTGCACCAGACCAGATATCTCTCATTCAGTGGGAGTAGTGGCTAGGTACATGAGTAATCACAGAAAACAACATTGGGAGGCTGATAAAAGTGGATTCTTAGGTACCTGAAAGGTACATCACAAATGAGTTTATGCTTTGGTGGTTCAAGCATAAGACTTGTAGGTTATGTGGATTCTGATTTGGCTGGAAACTTGGACTCTAGAAAGAGCACCACAGGTTATGTGTTTACTCTTGAGAGTGGAGCAATAGCATGGCAATCACAACTCCAAAAGATGGTCACTTTATCTTCTACTGAGGTAGAGTATGTTGCAGCCTCAGAGGCATGCAAGGTGTTGGTTTGGTTGAAGGCATTCCTTAAGGAATTGGGTAAGGAGCAGGATGAATATTGGTTGCATTCAGATAGTTAGAGCGCTATTTATCTTGCCAAGAACTCAGTTTTTCATTCAAGAACCAAACATATCGACATCAAGTATTACTCCATTCAAGAGCTTGTAGAAGAGAAGAAAGTGAACTTGGAGAAAATCCACACCAAGGACAACCCTGCAGACATGTTGCTGAAGGTTGTCACCAAGGAGAAGTTGAGGTCATGCTCAACTTCTGTTGGTCTTCTACACTAGAGGATCAACTAACCCACACCCATACATATTCAGATTGAAACTTAGAGGCTAGCAGATTGTCAACCTCAAGTGGGAGAATAAAGAAGAAGATGAAGATGAAGCACATCAGTCTCCAAGTGGGAGATTGTGAAGAATGGAGCCTGTTGTGAAGATCAATGGAACCTGCCGATCAACGAGAGCTCAACCTTGAGAGATTGCTGATAAGGCAATTTTGAGTGTGAGCCGTCGAGGAACAAAAGCGTTCTTTGAAGAACAAGAGCTCACCGAAGAACGAGCTTCTTCGGATCTTCCATTCTTCAGATCTTTCCGATGAATGAATGTGTTGAACATTCAAAGCAAGAAGAGAAACTCTCTCTCATCGGATAAGAAGATGAATACTCATTGATCGGATAGAAGAGCCCATGTGTGTATGCAAAGTCAAAAAAAAATATTATTTTATTGTTTTTTGAGTGCATTTATGAGGTATGGGATGGCACAGTTCCAAATGCACTTAAGAAAAATCTCTAAGAAGAGTGTGTGTGCTTTTCTCATTGTACTGTTCTTCTTCTCCACTGGGAATCTCTGAATATATTTAAACGGGTGTGGGTCGTGGACGTAGGCAGGTTGCCGAACCACGTTAAATCTTGTGTGTTCTTACTTGATTTGTCTTGCGTTTGTTGTACGTCTTCTCCGACGATCCCGTCCGTTGTGCTTGGGAAATCGCTGTGCAGGTCGTGGTGATCGACGCTCTCGGCGGTGTTTGTTCCCCAACATTGACCCTATTGCATGTTCCTGCTCGCCTCCACTCATTAGTCCATCTAAGAATTTTCAAAGGATTGAGAATGGAGTAGTTAATTATATCAAAAACTCATTTATTTTCAAATAATATTCCTTTAGTTATATATATATATATATATATATATATATATATATATATATATATATTTCTATGTTCTTAGTTTTTTCATTTGTATCTCATGCAACTTCTTACTTTTGTATATCTTTAAAATCTTGATTGTAATAGGTTTGCATTTATATCATGTAAATTTGTATCTATATCTACCTATATTACTTAATAAATAATTTAAATTAAAAATTTAAAAAAGCAAAAAATTAGATTGATATTTAAATTTTTTTAAAAAAATTTGAATTATAAAATAATATAAAAAATGAAACTATTAAAACAATTAAGTAGGAATGTTTAAAGATGGCTTAAATACACTGTTTGTCCATGTACTATGCCCTAATTTTCATTTTCGTCCCTATACATTAAAAATGTTCAAGACGGTCCCTGTATTTTGCATTTTTTTTCAATACAGTCCCTAGGGCTGACATGGCAGCCACGTGGCATACGAGTTGAATACATGAATATTTTTATCCATTACCTGCGATCGATGTGGTATCGACGCGGGTATAGTAAATAAAATTTTAAAATGTTAAATATTTTATGTTGATGTGACAAGTGACGTGGCATGCCACGTCAGCATGCTGATGTGACATGATGACGTGACATGCCACATGGCAATAAAAAAATAGAAAATTCTAAAAAATCAGAAAAAAAAAATCTAAAAAATTAGAAAAAAAATCCAGGAGCTTGCCATGTGTCAAAAAAAAATAATAAAATCTAAAAATAAGAAAAAAAACCAGGATTTTTCTAACAAATAAATAAATAACAGAAAAAAGGAAAAAAAATCCATGATATTTTTTTCTTCTGATTTTTTTTTATTTTTATTTTTTTTAGACGTAACGACAAACTCCTTAATTTTCACTTTTTTAGAATTTTTTATTTTTTTGACACATGCAAGCTCCTAGAGTTTTTTTTTAAATTTTTTAGATTTAAAAAAAAAAATTCAACACATGGCAAGCACCCAGATTTTTTGTTATTTTTTAGATTTTTTTCTGAATTTTTTAGATTTTTTTTATTGCCACGTGGCATGCCACATCACCTGCCACGTCAACATGAAATATTTAACATATTAAAATTTTATTTACTGTGCCACATCAGCATGCCACATTAGATGCCAAGTCAGCATAAAATACTCATGTATTCAGCTCGTATGCCACGTGGCTGCTATGTCAGCCTTAGGGACTGTATTGAACAAAAAATACAAAGTACAGGGACCGTATTGAACATTTTTAAAGTACATGGACGAAAATGAACATTGGGGCATAGTACAGGGACGAACAGTGTATTTAAGCCTTTAAAGATTCTAAGATATATTGTGATTTCTTAGCTAAAGATTTTCCACCACCATTTTATAAGCAGTTTAAACAAAAAAAAATATTTTTGTTTAAGTCCAATTGAAAAATTAAGATGGTTCGGAGGATAGAAAACATGGATATTGGGCAGGTAAGTGTGGAATACATATATGTGGGCTACATCTTCTTTAATTAGTCAATGTAGGACAAAATTGTTACATTAAAGCACAAACATAACATCCTCCATGATTTAATAAATATCAGAAGCTAAATTGGTGAAGTAAATGTCAATGTCTAAATCTAGTGGGGCTAATCTCTTGATATAATCACTTGTGGTACCATCTCTGGAATGCAAAAACCATTGACCACCATCTTGATAATATTTTCATTGATTTTCATTGAACTTAGAGTCGAGGCATTGTTGAAGAGATACTACAAAAATTTAATTTGCCCTTCTGATCCAATAAATCCAGTTATTTCCACTTCCTTGAGGTGAGCAAGAGGATTGTTGTGTACAGGCACATCCATATGCATGTCCGGGGCTATTGGGTGCAGTTGCAGTAAATCCAATCAGTCAGAAAGCTATAAAATTATATCATAATTAGCTTTATTAATTTAATCAATAGCAAGAGGCAGATATATAAGAACACTTAAAACTAACAAACAAACACAGTAATAACATATATATCAAGCAATCACTAAGCAAGTCAGAGAACGATATTTAACCTACAGTTTGATCTAATTATTCTCATCTTGATTTGATATCACAAAACTTTGTCACTACGATGTGGATATGATTTCTACAAATAGTTTCATTAATCGTTTTGGTGCTTTCTGCGTTATTGGAATGTAGGGACCGGATTAACCATTAGAAACAATGTGAAATTCAAACCATACTGATATCAAACATTCATGAAAACAAAACATAATAAATAAAAAGCCGACATTCGATGAATTCATAACTATGGTATTTTAATGCATGTAATGCATTCCTTTTATTATGAATTGTTGTATGATGGATAATTATCATGTTTAGGATGTGGTGAGGTGGTCTTGGACCAGAATGGAAGGCTCGGATCTGAGTACGTCAGAGAATCAAATAAAAGTGGGTTATGACGATATATATATACTACATGAGTATACACTTTCTCAAATACCTTGCATGGGTACATTTATGAAATGAGAGGTATGATATCTTTTGTTATTAACCCTCCTAAATGGATTTTTTATATGAAAACCAAAAATTATGTTTATGGTTTTCGAGGGTTTTATAAACTCTAGCGGGCAATATCATTAGGTGTGTACGTTTGTATGGGCGGACACCTTTGATCGGTGTTGAGTTGTGGTTTTACGTCTTGGTGTTGGCATTTTTTTATAGGAGTTGTTAAAGTGTTTGAACAACTTTACTATATGGTTGGATTACGTATGAGTTATTCCTAAAGTGTTTATACGCCTTTGATGATTTCAGCATGTTTGCTTTGGTTGAAACGTGCTTGGATTTGTGAAACCGGTTTTTGGTTTGTGATTTTATCAGGTTTCACGTGTGTTGTATTTGGGGACTCGATCCAGTTTGGTATTTGAGTGATTATGCTTCTAAGCATTTTGATATGGTCATGTTGACACGTCTATACATGCTCATCCTGTGGGATTTGGCTTACTCGGAGACTAAGCTGTGTGGGGTAGATTGGCTTACTCGGAGACTGATGGTGAATAAACATAATGCCAACTATGATTTACTTGGAGACCGAGCTATATGGGGTCAAATTGGATTACTCGAAGACAGAGAGGGTTTAACGCTTTAATAGCATATTGATTAGATGGGTTTTATCGGTAAGTATTAGGAACTACATGGGTTCCTATTTTGCTATGATAGCATTTATTCCTTGTAAAACACAAAATTTTAGAAATAAAGGACTTGTTATTTTACCTAATTTATTAGTAATTTAAAAAAAAAAATTTGCCAAAAGGGCATTTTGGGAATTTTAAATTAAACCCGAGGGCAATTTGGTAAAATGGACACATGGGAAATTCGAAAATATAAATAAAATCATTTTATATTTTATTTATTCTGATTGATGAAGGATTTAATTAAAATTTGGAAATTAAGGATTCATTTAATTAAATTTGGAAGTGACCAATTTAATTAAATTAGGAAAATTTATTTAAATTGATCATGATTGGTCCAAAATGGTAATGGGGAGAATTAGATTAAGTCAAGATTGATTTAATTTAATTTGGAAATATTCTAAGTTGGCATAATTAGATTTGTTTAAGGAAGGAGAGGGGAATAATTTAAATGATTATTTTCGCTGCCAAGGACTAAAGGGCAATTCCTGTAAAGAACAGGGACCTCCATGCAAGAGATGAAGAGAAGGGTGGGGGGCTAAATTAGAAAAGACAATGTAAAATAGAGATAAAACAAGGGCCACTTATTAAAAAGGCCATGATGGCCATGCACGTGAGAAGAATAGCTCAAATGGATGGCCAAGATCTAAAGTACTAATCTCAGTACTTGATCGAACGGCGTAGGGAGCTTCATGGCTGAGCGCATGGAGAGAATTTGATCGCGCGCTCAGCCATCTCTTCTCCACCAGCACTCGCCGCGCTTCTACCCCAGTCCGCCCGATCTCGATATCGGCCAGAGATGGAAAGAAGTGAGCAATATCGAGCACCAAATCTTCAATCAAGGAATCGCGATCTTCTCCCTCTCGTCCTCAGTTCCCTATAAAAGTCATGAGCGAGAGAACCTTAACGCACCTCCTTCTCTCCGTTCGCCACCACCGACCTGGGCTTGCACCGACTGAACCGCGCGGCCAGCAACCCTTAGAGATCATAGAGGAACTCCAGTGAGCTCGAGAGGAGGAACGTGACAGTGATAGAAGGCAGAGGTTCTGTGTACCTGCCCTCTTATTCCGCCGGAGCTCTGTAGGAATCGGATCGCCCTCGACAGCGCGCCGTTAATCGTCACGGGAGAGCCGCGAGGGAAGCACGGCTGGGACGTTGTGATCTCCGAGTATTGCTCAGAGCTTGGTGAGTACCCTGTCCCTGAGACTTCACGTGAATTTTTTTCTCTGATCTCTAGATAGGTTTTATGGGATTACTGTTAAATACTGGAGCAACTAGTGCATGCATGGAGGGACCTAGAGGGTGAGAACGGCCAAGAAGGAGGTCAGGTCTTGCTAGACTGGTCATTTATGCCTCTAGTTGTAGTATGGGCTTATAGATGTGGAGCTCCATCCTCTTGCATGCCATCTGTTTCAGAGGTTGTGTAGAGATGCATTGTATTATTATTAGTATCATTGTTCAATGGCTGTAGAATGAATGAGACAGAGAGGAGGCCGAGAGCATATTTCACAATGATAAATTAAACTTCTGGAAAACTATAATTATACTAAATAAGGTAGAACCCAGAGAGTCTTAGTGGGAATGGGAAGGATGAACCTGATAGTAAGCATAGACTATGAGGGAGAGAGAGAGATGGTTATCATGGTTAAATTATTTAAATAATTGTTAACTAAGTTGTTAGTTATCAATATTTAGCTGGACTACTATCTGGTAGCTAATTAGTCAACCAACAAAAAGTTAGTTAATTGGATAATTAATTAACAACTTTTGATAGCATGAAAACTGATTGAAAATCAATTAATTGGAGTGAATAATTAATTGATTAGTAGAATATAATGAATTAGTTGATGTCCAGTTAACTGAATAATTTTATATAGTTTGTTTTTTTCAATGTTGAATAAAGAATATTGATGAGATTATTCTAAAAGGAATTAGATGAAATTTTTCTTTAATCAACCGGATTAATTAATGAAATTAACTAATATTCAACTAGTTATACGACCTTTGGGTAAATAATTAATTATGGAAATAATTAATTAATAAGTTGATTGAGCCAACTAGTTAAAGTAAGATGAGCTCAACCAAATCTATGGTTGAGTCCAGAGCTGGCAAAATGGTAAATGGGTGACTATATAGGAGATTAGTTATTTAGTTAATTTATTAATGGATCAGCTTAATAATCAATTAATAGTTTAATTAAGTTAGTCAAGTAGATGAATTGATTCGATAAATAAAGTTGTCGAGATGAGCTCAAGTTTGGTTCGGATCATTTCCCAAGAGATTGAGACGAGGTGGGATGACAAGGAAACGCGAGAGAAGGCCCACAAGTCGGACTAGGGCCCAATAGTGCATGCATCGTAAACGTAGTATTTATAGATAAGCACTTTATTGAGATAAGATTTATTTTTATCAGATTTTGACTTGGATGCGTCGAGAAGTCCCGTGGAGCACGAGACTTTGTGACTTTAGGTAAGTATCTCTGCCTTGTACCTCCCAATCATTTGTTGATTGGTTTCTTGGCTTTTTGACTGCATGCTGATCATGCCTTGTTCCTCCCTTCTGGGATTTTATTTTTATGTCTTTGTTGTGACATATTGTTTTCATACATGCTTCCATGAATTTTGTTGAAATCCATATATAGCATGTTTGATTATTTCGGGGATGTTGGGATCCCTACTTGTACTGTTCTTGGTCCCGGATTGATGGGCGAGGTGAGCTCCAGATTTTCTGCGAAGGCGTTGGGGCCGGGACACCACGGCGTTCCGGCACTCCTAGCCGAGAGGAGAGTGTTACGGTTGTCCTTGCCGGTCGATTGGGGTCGATCACCCACCATGTCGACATGAGAGGCGGTGGCGCTATCGACATACGACCCGAGGGCCGTAGCGATAGGATGGTCGTTTTCTCAGCAGGTTCGCTGATGGTACTGACCGGGGGAGACGTTTGTGGAGCTTCCGTTGGAACTCTTAGCTAGGAGTCATTATCTTGTTTATTTTTGTGATAGACTCCTAGGGCTTGTTTTGAGGGGCGTGCCCCGAGTTTGCTTTGATATTCATTTTGTTGATATCATATTTCTTGAACCCCGCAGGGGTACTTACTGAGCTTTCCATTCGAAAGCTCATGCACTTGTTTTCCTTCCCGCTTACGCATCCCGAGGCTTAGGACACTAGTATGCAGGAGATTTGAGCATCGTGGGTCTGGGTGATTTGTAGAGGTCAGGACCTTGTCTATCTTTCTACATTTGAGTGAGATATTATGTTTTGTAGGTCCCCTTAGGGCCTGGTATTTGTAGGGTACTTGAACCCTTGTTATTTATTTTCTCCGCTGAACTCTGTTTATTTTGAATAAATTAAGTTGTTTATTTTGCATTATCTGCTTACACACTTAGGCCTTGTATCCGGGTGGGGCCCGTCTCTACTCGGCTACGGCCGGTCTGCACACGTGCCCGAGGTCCCGGGATCGGGTCGGGGCGTTACATTCCTCTGTGTTGATTTTGACCTTGGGCCCACTATTTTACTTGCCGATATTTTTCTACACTCATGACTGCTTTATATGAGTTTTGTAGTTGACTCTTGATTTAGCATAATGATACAGTTATATAAATGTGTTTTGTGTTGCCACTACTAAAATGCATATGGCAAGCCGCCTATGATTTTAGTGCTCTCTCACTGAGGCCATTTTTTGGCACACACCCCTGTTAATCCGCCTGCGGATCGGGGCCCAGTAGAGGAGTATCAGGTGAGTAGAAGGGGAGTCGACTGTAACTTGGGTAGATTGGACATCCCAATGAGGTGTGTAGTGTCCGAGGGGGATGTCTCATGTGTCTTTATTATGTGTGAGCCGATTGAACCTTTTAGAGAACTTTGTATTTGAGACTTGAACATTATATGTGTCGTAGGGTCATGTCGTACCCTTTATGCTTCCAAAGCTTTTATGTTGTCAATATTATATCATTGTTGTATTAAATGTAATCAGGATATCAAATAGGTCTTGCATCCGGGCGGGACTTGTCCCAACCTGGGTGTGGCCGGTCTATTGGCGAGCCCCGGGTGGATCTGGGCTATGACACAATTGACCCTATTGCATGATTTCTGCTTGACCGCACTCATTAGTCGTCCATCTAAGAATTTTCAAAGCTTTGGGGATGGAGTAGTTAATTATAAAAAAACTCATTTATTTTCATGTGAGAACTTGTTTGAGTGATTGTTTTGATAGTTCATTATTTATATTTTTTATAATTTAAAATTCTAAATTAATTCAAGATCTTAATCTAATTTTTTTGGTTTTTTAATTTTTAAAATTAAAATTATCTATAACAAACTCACTTTCCCTTATTAATATGAATAGAAATATATTTTTTAAAATTAAAAATATAAAATTTTGAAAAAAATTCTAAAATCCTAATCTATTTTTTTATTTTTTAAGAATTTTTAAAAAATTAAAATTAGTCTCACTTTTACTTAGTAATATATCTATATAGATTATAAATAGTAGTAATATCAATAAATTATTTTCAAAAAACTAACATGGATGAATTTGGTTTATTCCTTTAGTTTTTTCATTTATATCTCCTGCAACTTCTTATTTTTGTATATCTCTAAATCTTGATTGTAATAGGTTTGCATTTGTATCAAGTAAATAATAATTTGAATCTATATCTACCTATATTACTTATCAAGAACGAGACATTTATAAATAATTTTAATTTTAAAATTAAAAAAAACAAAAATTAGATTGAGGTTTTAATTTTTTTTTTCTCAGAATTTTGAGTTATAAAATAATATAAATAATGAAACTATTAAAACAATTCTCATATGAGAATCAATTGTTATGTATGTAATTAACTGCTAGATGTCTAGATCCTTCAAAAACAAGCAAGATCATGCAATGGGACCACAATCACTCTTTATGTGGAATAATGTAGGATTTTTTGAAGTAGGAATACTTAAAAATTTTGAGACATATTGTGGTTGTTAGAAATAACTGAAGAGTGAATGAGAAATTAAATATAATTTTTTAATAGAATAGTGTTTATTTGAAAAGGCAACCACGCATTGCTTCAATGAATAGGTATGTCCTTCTCATAAGACTGTTGTTTCGACGAATATGTCTTTTCGAATAGATATTTATTTGTCTATAAAGTTTTAGTCAAATCATTTCTAAAACTCACTTCATTGTTTTATACTATTTGA
Organism: Dioscorea zingiberensis; assembly: GCA_026586065.1. NCBI lineage: Eukaryota > Viridiplantae > Streptophyta > Magnoliopsida > Dioscoreales > Dioscoreaceae > Dioscorea > Dioscorea zingiberensis. The sequence continues at coordinate 60,375,605 of CM048819.1, read as the reverse complement.
GCACGGAACGGTTTTATCTTGGGAGACAGACACCATAACACAAACAATACAAATTGGGGCGAAATTTATCTTAAAGAGATAGAATCACTAAATTCTACACTCGGTTTCATTGGTCTACAACCTGTAAGTTATTTATTGTATTATGCATATTTTTCATATTAAAGGTCATCTAAAAAAAATATTTCTATGAATTTAATTACGTTACATATAATTGAATAATATCTCCAACAGTGGTTTCTCTACTAAAGATTTTCCACCACCACTTTATATGCAGTTTAAACAAAAAAACATTTCAAGTCCAATTGAAAATATTGTATTTAGTAGAAACTTTACATCCAACAAACTGAGAACATTTAATAATTTATGAAGAACAGAATTGATATTTCATAAACCTTCCAAATAGTTAAGCACATTACAATATGTGTATCGTTATTTAAAATAAAACATCAAACATAACATTCTTCATGATTTAATAAATACCTGAAGTTCAGATACTTATGTAACGTAATTGATGTCGATGTCTAAATCTGGTGGGGCTAATCTCTTGATATAATCACTTGTCGTACCATCTATGGGATGCAAAATCCATTGACTAAACTGTTGATAATTTTTGGTTACAAATACACTGATTTTCATTGATCTTAGGGTCGAGGCATTGTTGAAGAGATACTGCAAAAGTTTAAATTGCTCCTCTGATCCAATAAATCCAGTTATTTCCACTTCCTTGAGGTGAACAAGAGGAATGTTGTGTATAGGCACATTCATATGCATGCCCGGGGCTCTTATGTGTAGCTGCAGTAAATCCAATCAGTCAGAAAGCTATAAAATTACATCATAATTAGCTTTATTGATTTAATCAATAGCAAGAGGCTCACTATAAGAACACTGAAAACTAACAAACAAACACAGTAATAACATATCAAGCGATCACTAAGCAAGTCAGAGAATGATATTTAACCTACAATTTGGTCTAATTATTCTCATCTTGAATTGATATCACAAAACTTTGTCACTGCGATGCGGATATGATTTCTACAAATAGTTTCATTAATCCTTTTGGTGCTTTCTGCGCCATTGGAGGATTAACCATTGGAAACAATGTGAAATTCAAACTATACTGATATCAAACATTCATGAAAACAAAACATAATAAATAAAGTTTGTAAGTATTGGAGGAGGCTTACTTTCAAGGTTAACTTTTCCAAACGGGGAGCAAGAGTCAAAAGAGCGATCAACAATAGTATGTTCCCTCCATCTACAATGTTTACTAACACCACCAAGTGCTTCAAGTATTCAAATCGATGACAAATCATTTCTGGCATATGAGTGAGCTGAAAACACAACAGTGGTAGATGAATATATATATTGATAGATCAAAAATTAATCATAGAAAAGATAAATAAATAAATAAATAAGTGATGAACCTCCGGTACATATTCAAACCCCAACTTTAGCTTCTGGAAATGAGGTAGAAAATTTGGGAGTGTCATGAGAACAAATTTGAGAACACGAGCATCAGATTTAAACCACAACTCCCCCTCTGTTATGCAAGATACACAGGGAAACGATAAATTTATTAGATTTCCTCTATACCAAAAACCGACCAATTTCTCTGCTTGAACATCAATACTCATCAATGAAAGGCAATGATACACTGTCAAGTGCTTTAGTCGCCCTGACTGTTGATGGATGCTCATGTTCACCAAATCATGGCAAAGAGAAACATCCAGCTCTTCCATGACGGCACAAGTAGATACAAGATTCTGAAAGTCCACATCACTGATTCTCACGTAACATATCTTAAGTGTTTGGAGGGATCTCAGGAAGCCAATACCAGCAGGCACCTGCAATGAACATGATTGGAGACGCAGACTCCTGATGGAGGATTGCTGATTTTGTTGTAAAAGCAGATGAAATGGAAAGTCATAACATTTGTTCCCCATTGGATTTAATGTCATAAGCAACTCCTTTGTATTTGCTGCAGCAGCAAAGGCAACCCACTGGTCAAGAGACCCAGCATGCTTCTCATAAAATTGCATGCCAACCCTGAATGTCTCTACACCGGAACCACAGTGTTGTTTCAACACTGTGTTCATTATCTGGACAGTCTCGTCTGTCAATTTCGGTAGCAAATCATTCAAGTGCTCTCTGCCAATCCTGTATATCTCTACACCAGAAAATTTATGATGGTTCGGAGGACAGTAAACATGGATATTAGGCAGGTAAGTCCAGATATATCTCCATCTTCGGGAGAGAACACTAGTCTTGACCGCATCCTTCAATGACAACTTTGAGAGTATCTTGGATAGCACTCCATCCTATACAAAGTACAAACCACATTAGATCAAATCTATATATAGGAGATAAGAAAGAAAAAAAAAGCACAATGAAGGAAATGAAATCAAAGTAAGTACAGTTGAATCAGTTACCTCGTTGATGAAGACATCACCACTTGGCTTAGTCTTGTCCATGTCTCAAATCCTGCTGGTTCTTCCTCTGTGTTTCCTCTATAACTATTTTGAAGATTTATATATATATATATACTAGCAAATAAACCTTTGGCTCGGGATTTTAGGAAAATAAATCGTAATCAATCTTAAATTAGTTTCAACAAATCATAAATTTTAAAATTAAAAAAATTAAAAAAAAAACCTCCTTTTTCACCAACTCTTGCCCAAATCACAAATCTATTAAACTTATCTTGGAATTGATTGCATAAAAAACAATTTATCCTAACGTGCTTGAGTGGTTATTTTTGTAATTTAATTGTTTATATTATTTTATAATTTAAAATTCAAAAAATTTAAAATCTCAATTTAATTTTTAATTTTTTTATAATTTTTTATCTATAATAATTTCAAACTCACTTAATAATATAGATAGATTATTTTTAAAATTAAAAAAACTAAAAATATCAATAAAATATTTTAAAAAATTGAAAATATGAATCTTTTTTTTTTGTTGTACATTATTACTAAGCGGTGAAGTTAACCTGTTCTCTGAATCTCTGATCAAGAGAAAGATGAACCCTCTTTCCATCACTTTGAAGCATGAGATTAGTGTCACCAAATATCTGAGTGTATCCTTCATCAAAGGACACTTTTATTTGATGGCAACCCCCAGATCCATTTTCCGGATTCCGATCCGCTCAGAATGGGCCGGTTTTGTTGGAGAGCGGGGCACGGGGATGGTGATGTATGAGATTTTTATGAGGAAAGGCGGGGAGGCGGGTTTGGTAAACACCAATTTTAAATCCGTCCCGCCCCGCTAAAAAAATTACAAACATACCTCTCTCTCTCTCTCTCTATATATATATATATATATATATATATATTATATTACATGCTTAGTATGGGGTATGAGGAAAAACCGGTGAGGCGGTTGTGAGTGATTCATACAGTGTGGTATTTGGCGGGGAAGGCCTTGAGGCGTAGTGAGGGGGTGGTTGTGGTAAAGGCCTGACCCGCCCCCGACCCGCCTCATTGCCATCCCTAGACACACTTTAGATGTTCTCTAACATAGCTGTTGTAACAGCAGTAGAACCATTAGAGAAGCAGAGGAACAGAGGAGACAGAGAGAAGAGGAAACAGAGGAGGAGGGACAGGTGAAGGAGAGAAGCAGCCATGAACTCTAATGTGGTGGAGAGAGAGGAAGACAAAGGTGGTGGTTTTCAATGTATGGAGACTAGAGAGACTGCTGGAGAGAGTGAGTAGAAGACCTTTTTTCCTCATATTTAAAAGCTCTGAGAAGGACATGGTTTTTTTTTGTAAATATTGATGATTTATGGAGGAGATGAAATTTCTAATTTTTATAGGGGTGGTATACAAAAACGGTGTGGTTTAGTCGTAATTAATAGGAAAACGAGAGGCAGTAAATATGATGGTCGGAAGGACAGAAAACATGGATACTGGGCAGGTAAGTCCAAATGTATCTCCATCTTCGGGAGGGAACACTAGTCTTGACCGCATCCTTTCAACTTTGAGAGTATCTTGGTTAGCACTCCATCCTATACAAACCACATCAGATCAAATCTATAAGAGATAAAAAAGAAAAAAGCACATTGAAGGAGATGAAATCAAAGTAAGCACAGTTGAATCATTTACCTCGTTGATGAAGACATCACCACTTGGTTTAGTCTTGTGGAGCTAACTGGTGTTTTTGGAGACCGTTTAGCTTTAAAGAGCAGATGTTTCTAGAGCTAAAAGGCCTTTCAAACGCCATTTAGCTCCAAAAATATTAGTTTATGCTCTCTAGAGCTAAGTGATCTGCCAAACACCGTTTAGCTGTCGCTATAAAATGAAGTAAATATCAAATAAGTGGAATCTCCATATCTGGAATTGAGAAAACACAAAAAGACTAGTGAAACAAATAAAATGAAGTAAATATCAAATATATAGCTTATAAAGTAATACATAATATATCAACCATATGAATTAAACATAACACCTTAAATTAAATACTAACCATTGTGTATCTCGAACTTGTCCGCCTCAAGTGGTTCTATAATGTCCATATTTTTTGCACAAAGAACACGTGCTTCTCTTGGTTAATTAAGTGGACAATCCTATCCATGTGCATGAGTTTATGTTTCACCTTTGGTCGTCTAGCACTATGACATACAACTGGAGGAACCATTGGTTGCAAGCACAATTGCCAAAATTGTAAACTGGGTTTTGGATGAAAACATGGAGCATATGTTTGCCTATACTATTCAACAAAGTACCAAGCAGGACAAAACACATAGAGGCTAATATTCACATTTTCAGCACTACAAACACTCAAAATATGTACACATGGGAATCGTTCAACAACCATAACCCCCGCATGTACATGTAGAATTAATTCCATCCACAATTACTTTATAGTCTACGCTCATTTGTACATTCTGTGACCTAAACTTCATTATGGTTGAAGCGTCTCACACTTAAGTATCTCGCCTTTTCAATATCTCCTTGTAATCTTTCCTCATGTTTGGTAGTGAAGCTCCTGTTCATGTTTGCTCCGAGGTCTCGATTCTTAATGTAGTACATTATTGAATGACAGAATGTTGCACATACTAATGATCTAATTGGCAAGCCACATGAACCATTTAGAACAGAGTTAAAACTCTCAAATAAATTTGTACTATGACACCCACATCGTCTTCCTCAATCATGTGTCATTGACAATAACATGTTTTTAGGACCAATGGTTGAAGCACATTCAGTAAATGAGGGACATCATTCGTTCAGTCTATTAACCATCTCATAAAATTTGTGAGTAGAAGTTGTTGATACATTCCATAAAAGATCTAAATTTGATTTACTCTTACAAAATTGGCGGAAGTTATAATTGAGATGTCTTAAACATTATCGGTGTGCATGACTATATTGTAGCAGGAATACATATTTGACAACATTCACATTGCTCGTGAACCTATCAGAGATGACGCATATCGGCCGATTTGGATTTAATGTTCTTCGAGCTCTATTTAAAAACCAAGTCCAACTTTCTCTATTTTCCACTTTTGACCACAGCGTATGCATAAGTGAATAAATGATCCTCCGCATCAACACCTGTCGCTATTAACAAGGTACCTTTGTATTTTTCCATGCAAGAATGTTCCATCAACTGAGACTACAGGACGACAATAATTAAATCTAATAATAGCATGGACCAAAGGCCCAGAACATCCTCTTGAATCTTTCCCAACTTAGACCATATTTGGAATCAAAGTCAACAACTAATCTTGGATTACTAGTGACTAATGCTCCAAAATATTTCCTTAGGTCTACATAAGACTGCTTCCACCAACCAAATATATGTTTAATTGTTTTATTCTTGCCCTTCCATGACTTGTGATAACCAACCTCAACATGATATATTTCTTTTACCATAGCTTGCACTTGTGCTATAGGAAGGCTAGCTAAGACTAGCTTTCAATGAGGAAAAGATCAAATCAGAAATTAGCTTTCCAGTACATTGCCGACTATCGGCGCGAATTCCTTCATTAACATAACTATGGTTTCTTGGGCATGTTTTTACTATCCACAAAGAATTCTATGATGAAACTGAAGCGTGATGACGCCATGCACAATATTCATAAACATATCTAACCTTCAGTTTGGACTTGTTACTTTTGACATGTGAAAACTCTACCGCCTTCTCTATGGACCAATGGTTTAATAGGGTAATAATTAGTTGTGCCTTTCTAGTGAACTCACGACCTACCTAATTATCAAAGTTAATATCACTTTCTTCTGCAACTAAGGCCTAGGTAAATCAAGAACATACAATAGATAATAAAAAAATATCTAGATAACATAAATAAATAACCAAAGTCTATAGTGGAAATAAGATAATAAGGGTACAATCACCCTACACAAGTCAAGGCGCTACAAGGGTCCTACAAAATACATCTCACACTCAAGAAAACATGAGGTTCTCGAACCTCTACAAAGATATCCCAAACCCTCATACAGCTCCAGAGTCCGAGTCACCTACTCCTCAGGATCTGCAAAAGAAGAGGGAAACAAGTTGATGAGCTTTTGAATGGAAAACTCAGTAAGTACCCTCCAGGGATTACAATAAATACAAGATGATAATAGATAAGTTAAGAGATCAACCAATAATCAAGACAAACCAAGCAAGTGGGGACCACACCTCGCTCTATCTAAACTCTAGGAGTCTCAAAAACTACCACAAAGAAACTAAGGATGGCAAAATCTTATCTGATTCGTGGTTTCCGACCTTATCCGCTTCGAATGGGGCGGTTTTTTTTTTATTGGAGAGCGGGGCAACCAGAGTATCCTCCCTCTGGTATGAAAGCCAGAACGCCAGGGTGTCCTCGGCCCTGGATGTTCCGAAACAGGGCCCCCAAGCTCCACTGATCCGGGCGGAAGAATAGAACTCAACTAACATATACTTATCCGGTTAGAGCACAAGTTCACTTGTTTTCAAGACCACATGTCGATCAACAGATAGGCATACTCAGTAAGTACAAACACATAACAAGGGATACCAATATCCAATGAAATCAACATACATACTCAAACAGGAATCCAACTAGTCGAGAAGCGATATGCATGTATACAATAAAGCAATAATCCAGGCAATTAAGGAGAGCATGGTAGCAACAATATCAAGAAGTACTTAACCATGAGTGAAAACTAGGCAAGAGTGCTTACCTCTTTTAAAGACGTCTGGAATCACACAAGACTCCCTCCTAGCGTCTCTACACTCTACGTCGGTATCTGGTAATAGAGTCTATGTCAGCAATAGTAATCGCTCATAACTTTATATGTCTTGATGCACATGACTAGACTTAGCATTACTTATATTCAAATTTTAGTTCATCATTAATTGGCTTAACTCCACCATTCAACCAAAGAGTTACCATACTCTAGTGGTTAAGGCTTCTCATTGCAGTTGTGGAGACTTGGGTTCAAATCTTCACTTCTACCATTTTTATCCTTTTTTTTTGTAATTTACTAACCTGGTTCACAACTTGGTTAGACCCAATCCGTTTTATCTAAATTTGAGTTCATTGACCACTTGACCGAGTCTAATCCTCTATTTGGTTAGACCAAACGTTTCAATCTAATTGGACCCAACCTTTAATTGATTGGACCCAATCCATTAATTGAATGGACTCAACCTCTTTAATTTGTTGGACCTAACCCATTAATCGATTGGACTCAATCCTCTTGAGTTGGTTGGACCCAACCCTTCAAATGGATTAATAAATCCAATCCACTAATCTGTTTGGATGCAATCCCTTAAATTGATTGGACCTAATACCCTTTTAAATCATTGGACTCAATCTAAACTAGTTGATTAAACTCAACCCATTCATCTCAATTTGATTAAGCCCGACCCAATTCATTTGAATTCAGACCCAACCCCTTTTAACTTGATTAAACCAAGCTTACTCAACCTAACTCACTAAAAATGGATCGAACTTAACCCAATGTGATTGAACCCAACTTATTTGAGTTGATCCACTTAATTACCACACATTTGACTTAATCTAACAGGATTAATTACGTTTAAAAAAAAAATTGGGTTCGTCTCTGACCAGTTTGGACAGAGCCTCGTCGAAGCAAGGCAACGCTCCGGCCGAACTCTACTCCCTCCGGTAAGGTCTCTTGCCTTACTTACATGCTTGGAAGCCTATGACGGACAAGAAGGAGGGTTTACCGTACTCGCGATGGTGGTCCCTGGTGGCTAGGGGTGGCTCCAGTCGATTACTACTACTCCGTCCAGTCATGACAGAGCTTATGTTCTTCAGGTCGGAGGAACCACGGTCTCAGTTACCTGTAACAAAGAGGGCATTTCTCTTTAATACTTCAACCACAGAGCTACTCCACCCTTCTCGACAGAATAAGTGTACTTACCGGGAAGAGGGTGGTCCGTAGTGCTCCACTAGTGGTTAGAGGCACAGGGAGAAGAAACAGGCGTCCATGGGCTGCAGCGACGACTCTGCTTGCACCGAGGATGGTGACGGTGGCAAGAGGGATCCCTAGAGCTCTCTTCCCCTCTCTCTTTCTTCTTCTCTGATCGCAGTCATCAGGGACTGTGCTTCTCCCTCTCTCGGTTGGGGTTTGGAGAATACGATGGTACTTATAAGGCTTGCGGGAGGGTGGCTGGATGAGATTTGATCCCTTTGATTGCGAAGACGAGCCATATAAAGCCCTTCTATACTTGGCCGGCGCTGATGAAGGAGGAGATGACTGGTACGCGATTGCGCTTACACGCGGGAGAGACGAAGTCGCTGCCTCGTGATAAGCATCCTCTAGACAAACGGTGATAGCGTCCGGCATGTGGATGAACGGTTGGATCTCATTGCTTATGTCTCGGATTTGTACTCATCCAAATAAACAACGATGATGAATGGTTGGATTTTAATAAACCGCCTTGAACTTAAACGTCCATCGGAGATGAGCGACCTAGATTGCCCTGACTAACGAGATTACATGAACAGTTCAGATTGGTTTTAATACCTCAAACTTAAACGCTATCCTCGGATGAACGGTTATCTTCCACCCGCACGATGAGAACACACATATTTGTCCTTGTAGCCGAAGCGGATGGTCAGATCAATACCATGCGATCAACACACTCTCAGATCCTTTAATCTCAGTCGTAGATCGTTTTCTAATACAACTCCTATATGAGTCTTTTTGTAACTTTGCAAATAAGTCCCTACCTTTTAAACTCTTTACATGCCGGTCCCTCACTAGAGAGGGAAACACAATTTCAGTCAAGTCCTCAGATTTTTTGAAATTACAAGAAGGTCCCTAGTAGTCCCACTTAACCCTAATCAGGGTATTTTCCAATTAAATCCCTCTTTTCACATAAAATCTAATTAGTTCCAAATATGGGGAGCTTCTCTAGTTAATGAATTAATTAAAGAGTAATTAGAAACCAGTTATTTCACAAGAATTTTGGATTTTACAATTGTCAAAGTGGTTTTTTTGTTTCTTAAATTTTTTTTTTATAAGTGGTTATGTTGTGTGATAGGAGGAAAAATGGTAAGACACGTGGCGCTCATCCGAATCAGCCACGTATCTGTATCGTAAGGCCCCTCATCTAACTAGATCAAACCCAACCAACTTCCTCCATAATGATAGTCTACACGTTTCGTGACAAAACGCATTCTGCTCGTTCATCTGTTTGGGAGTTCGGAATATTCAGTAACCAATATATCAGATCGGAACATCAAATCTATCCGATATACTATACCAACTCATCGGTTCAGAATTATTCGCCACCTCATCGGCCTAAGATATATCTTCAGTTCTTCAGAACGGCACCATTCTTCAGCTCTAACCTTCCAAAAAGAGTATAACTGTTGATAAGCTGGCCTTCTATAAGATTTACAAATCAGAGATGTTTCGTAACTACCGACTACTACTTAGCCGGAGCCTAATTTGGATGCTTAAGTAAAAGCACATGCCGTAATTTCTCAAAGCACGTGTCAAAAATTCTTGGCTTCCTCGATGTAGGGAGGCGAATCAGGTGACGATGCCGAAGCTGTCCCGATTGCACCATGAGAGCTTTGGCATACCACAACTTATGTGGACCGACATAAAGGCCGAGTAAGATGATCAAGCCAAGTCCGGAATTGGGGAGCACTTTGGACACGTTTCGGTATTTTGGCCATAACTTTGGCTACCGATATCGGATTCGTGCGCTCAACCCCAATTCGGAAAGCTCATCTCGACGCGCACGTGGGGTCCATCCAGCTTTCCTTAATGGACCCTTCCTTCATCCTCAAATTTCACTATTTTCCTCATTTCTCAGTGTTTTTTTTTCTTTTTTGGTAATACTTCGTATGCCAATTTAGGATAGGTTATGAATCCGATTTGAACTCGGATTTTTAGGAGTTATCTATTTTATTTAGTTATTTTAGAATTAGATAAGTTTTTTTATTGGACCAAAATTTGTCGATTTGGGCAAATTTGGATGAGAAGATAGAATTTCTAGGTTATGTAGGTTAGTTTTTTTAGCTATTTAAACCCGGCTTGTGGGTTGAATTTTATTCATTGATTATTTAGTTATATTTTCATTTTAAAAGTTTCAAAGACTTTTCTTCTTTGTTTGTCCTCCCTTTTTCTTGCTCTTTTATCAATCCCCTCTGTTTACCACCGCCCGCAGGTTAATCACTACCCTGCCTAGCGTCACTTTCTCCCCAAGCTACCGAAGCCTATAAAAGGCAACATATCCAGTTCATTTAGGGCAGGAGATTCTAAGATAGCGAAGCTCTGCCTCTCTAAAGACTAGATCTCATCTGAGTTTCTCTCCTTTTTCCTCTCTTCTCAATTGATCTTTTCCCGATCTGTAAAAATGTCAAAGAACACCTTGATGATAGTGGATTTAATCTTCTGATTCCGTGGTTTTTCCCTGATTGAGGGTTTTCCACGTTAAATTGGTGCTTCTCTTCTTGTTTGGTTGATTTCTTCTCGATTTTCTCACTGTTCTGAGTTCCAACATCAAAAAAAATTCAACCGTTGGTTCGACATTGGATTTGATCTTAAGGTGAATCCGATTTTAGCATCAACATTGTGTATTTATCTACCTTCTCCGTTTTAGAGTATCTACTCACTCCATAAACTTTCCTGTCAAAGAGCCTATATTCCAACTACCGATCCTAATCTTACTCTCATGGACTAGTTTCTTTACTCGCACCCGTCCATTAAGATGTGATTACCCTTGCCTATTTGTCACCACATCCGGGCACCAATATAGAGGGACTAACTTCTTTACCCGCACCCGTCCATGATATGGGAACCCTTGCTTATACTCCATCACACCCGGGCGGCAATGTGATGGAATCCCTTGCTCATTTAACACTACACTCGGGTGCCGATGTAGTGCATGCCTAGGTGGGCACGTCCCAATGTTATATTTGTGTAGAGAATTCATATTAAGTGTTTGACAAAGTTTTATGTTAGCAGTCAACTTACCACAACCCTCCTCCTTTATCCAGGCCAATTTAAAAATTAAAAAATTAAAGAAAAATTACAAAAATTGCAAAAATGATTTTGTTTCAAAAGTTAATGAAAATTTTATTTATTTATTTATATTCGAAGAAAATGAAAAGATTATTTTTGTAAAAAAAAAAGTTCAGGATGAATTGGACATTTTAAATGCAGTCATCATATTAAAAAATATATATATACAAAATTCTAAAATAAAAAATTTAGGTATCTATACTAATCTTATTACATGAACTAGTTATAAAAATTAATATAAAGATTTATTCAAAATATTTAAAAAAATCTTAGACTCTCATTAAAAGGTAAATATAATTAGAAATTTTATAACTAATTCATTGTTTTAAAATTTAAAAATAAAAAATATGAAAATGATTTATTAGGATAACTTGTTAAATTTATTAGCAAACCTTTAAGTTTTTTTTAAAATGCTAATGTTTTTAAATTTATATTAACTGTGATTTTAAATTTTTAAACAAATTAAAAATTATAGAATTAGTTTGCTCATCTAAGTTTTATTTATTTTTAAATTTTTATATAATTTTTTTTTTTAGTTTGAAGAAACTGATTTTTGAAACACGACTTCATCTTAGGCTTTTTTTTTTCCTTAGAAGCATAAAATCCACAATCAACTTCATCTTATTTTTATTTTATTTTTTAAAAATCTTAGCTTGAAGAAACTGCCAACTCATGCTTTTCAGAAAAATAGCCTTATATTGATATTTTAATAAAAAAAATGTCTATCTATTTTAATATAAATTTCAAAATAAGCAGAAAAAAGTGATGAGTTTAGTGAGAATTAAGGGATTGGACAAAATTGGTCGTGATAAATTCGTATATTTACCCCTACTCGCCTTGTAACACTAGTCATTACTACAAGGGGAGAAGAGTATGAGGAGATTGAAAGAACTTGGGTTGTATCACCAAAGAAGAATCACCAACAAAAGTTTGCCTAAGTAATCCTAAATTTCATTTTTTTTTTTTTTTTTTTTTTTTGTAGATCATCGGTTTCTCAATATATGATCTGTGAGAAAAGTTACTTTTCTAGTAAAAATTTTGTTTTTTTTTATATAAAATTATTTGATACCCAAATGCTCTTTCTTTCCTCAGATAAGCTCATCCACATTTAGATCATCCATCACAAGTTCTAACTTCAAGTATCTTTTGATCTAAAGATGTGTTAAGATTTTCTGGTTTTGAATCTTGGTTATAGTTTTACGATACCATTGTCAAAGTGATTTTTTTTCTTTAAAAGCTTTTTGAGTTGATATATATATATATATATATATATATATATGCACATTGATAAGTGGTTATGTTGTGTGTTTAAGCTGGTATGTGCTTTTTACTCTAAAAACCGTTAATTATTTTGTGATATTTGAATCTATGGTACATTGGGGATTTAGGTTTGAGATGTGTGTTTTCTGGATCTTGAATTTTCTTTTTTATGGATAAGTTCATTAAAATCTGTTAAAATATTAATTTTTTTTATCTATTAACTATAATTAATTTTTAAAAATTGATTTGATGATGAAAATAAAGAGACATGAGAAGGACGTAGCAGGAAAAGATGTTTTTTTTTTCATTTTTTCAAAACAAATCTATGTTTTTATCAATTATTATAGGCTCCTCTTTTTGTATTGTGAGAAACACTGTTTCAATGATGCTCAATTGCAGAAAAGATGGATTCAAGAGGGAAAGAGAAGATGAGCGAACCTGACTACTCAGCCCCTCCTTTAGATGCAAATCATGAAACCACATTGCATGTTTGCACTGTGTGTCGCAAGGTTTTTCTTGTTAAAAAAAAAGCTCCATGGCCACATAAGGATTCATCCGAATCAATCATACAAAGGGATGGTCACACTCCTCTCTCTACAGTGAAAGAGGAACCTGTAATAAAAAAACTACTTGCATGTAATACGGGTTTGATGAACTTTGACCCTGATTCAATGGGCCCTTGTGAAAATCAAGTTGCTTTGATACTTCAGATGTTGAGTGAAGATGTGACTGATAACTCAATCAGTAGGGCCAAAGCAAGAGCTCTTGTCACTAAAATGCATGACTTTTATCTTGAGTCTAAAAAGAAAAGGAAAATTGAAAATGATGATGTGGAAGAACAGTTACAAGAGGAGAAGACTAAAGCTTATGTAAGTTATATATGCACCAAATTATCTCAACTCCACAAGCACTAGGAGGACAAAGAGCCATATATACGAAAGTGAAGAACAACTCTAAAGTTGGTGAGGCTTCGAAGAAAGGCAAAATTATTTCTGGACAAGTTGAAAAACATCAATGCAATCAATGTGATGTTTTTTCTTGTGGCCAGGCCTTCGGAGGACACATGAGGAAGCACTTTCTAAAGGATCATCCTCGGGCAATGGCCGCTAAGTAAAGCCGTCAAGTTTCTAACTTTGATCTAAATGAGAAGTCAATCCTGGAAGGCGGAGATGGAGAAGGAGGAGAAGGAGGAGAAGAAGAATAAGAGGGGATCAACAACATATTTCTTTCTTTTTTAACTTTTTTTTAAGTATATATTTTATTGTATTAGGGTTTTAAAGGTTTTGAATGATAGGTATGTTTACTTAAATATGCATGTATTACCAAACTATTGTTTGAAAACTTGGGTTTGATGGTACTTGTAGGCATTTTTGTCATGGTCATGATACTTGGGTCTGATGCAATTTGTAGGACTGATGTTAGTGCCATGAAATTATAAAACTTATTATCTATATGTTCTTTGATTTGAGCTTGTGTTTACAAACCTCTACAAGTTACTAAATTCCTCATTCTATAAAGCCAATTTAAAAAACCATAAAGATAAATAAATTTGTAAATGACCTTGCTTAAAAATTTATTAGCAAAATGACCTTGTTGCAAACATGGTTATATCTAATATATTTTTTTAAAATTTCTACAAAATATTTTTTAATATGAAGTAGATTCATTTTACCAATAACTTTTTTTTTGACAAAATTTTACCAATAACTTTTGAAATGGTCATTTTGAATTTTTTTTTTTGTTTTTTTAAATTTCCATTTTAGCTTTTATTTTATGAAATTATATTTTCCTTTTTTCATATATATATATATATATATATATATATGAAGGAGATTGGTACAAGAAATTCAGAAAGCCATGTTACCAGAAGACAGTCGCCTTTTATATAATATAGTAAAAACTCAATATTACAAATGAACCCTTGTAAAACTTCTATTTCTTAGTTTTCTTAGTAATCTTTAAATTGCTCTCTTACAAAAACATTATACATGTTAATGAGAAAAACAAACAATAATCATTTTTTTTTTTTAATTTTCCCATACATCTTGTAATTTGGCCAGCATATGTGCTCCCGCATTGCTGCCGAACTTGTACTCACCCTTGATGTCCTTTGAGAGGGTGCTTGTAGCCTTAGTTTAAAAATTTTTAAAAAAAGAAATCGAACTTCATTATTATAATTATTATTATTATTATTATTATTATTATTATTATTATTATTATTATTATTATTATTTGGAGTTTAGGAACCATAAGTACACCTTCATTTTATCACCTTATCTAAATTAATAAATTTATTGAAAATATATTATTCCAAAGAATGTATATTCAAATAGAAATAAGCTAGGATTAAAAAAAATTATTTTGGTATTTTTTCCAAAAAGAAAAACACTAAATCTTCATAATTATGGCAAAAAAAAACAAAAAAAAAACTCCTGTCCTATCTGACAAAGAGTTCAGGGAGTTGTGAAGTATATATATAGATTAAAAACTATATATAGTCATTTACCAAATCAACCGCCTCATTGAATAAAGCTCTTGTGTCGGTTCCCGACCTTCAAGAACCGAGAGAAGAGTGAGAAGGAGAGTGGAAAGATTAGGGAAAGATTAGCCCGCGGGAGGGACTTTGGAGCTAACGAAGATGGATGCCGACAACTCCCAGGTGATCTCTTCACTCATTTTCCAAATCGTGTTGTTTTATGATGTTATTGAAATGTTCCGGTGAATGTTGAAGGTTCTCTAGTTCTTGGGTGGTTTCGTTTTGGAATTCGGTGAATTTCGGGTATTTTTATGAATAGTTTGAATATCTTCATGCTAATCGATGCACAGAGATTTTTCTTGTCTTAGAATTTGAAGGAGTGGAAGTGAATTTACGGATTTAGGATTTCTATTTTCTGGAGCGTTGATAAACTTGAACTTGTTTCATATATGTGGTTTTTTATGTATCCCTTAGCTTCTCAGATGGTTTCTTGTTATCAATTTATATTTGTTGAGATTTCTTGATCCTAAATGTTGGTTTCTATTGAATTTCTTTAGTTTGTTTTTTTTAATTGATTTTTTTTTTTCAAAGAGGGGTATATCTGGGTTTAGATCATCTGTAATGGGTTATAGTGTCATGCATTTCTTTAAATCAAGAGATTTTTTTTTGTTTTTTGCCTTAGAATTTGAAGGAGTGGAAGTGAATTTACGGATTTAGGATTTCAATTTTCTGGAACGTTGATAATCTTGAACTTGTTTCATATACGTACATATATAGTTTGTAGCCAAGAATGCATTTTCATCTGTTTTCAAATCAAGGTTTAAAACTTAGACAATTAGAGTGAATAAAATATAATCATTTATTAATAGTTACTTTGATTGCATTTATTAATACTTGTATTTACTATTTATTTGATATCAATTTTTATGACATGGCATAATTTTCATGGTTAATTTTAAATTCATATATATTTTTATTTGCTTAAACTGAACGAATCAAACAACCTATCAAACAAATTTTAATTCCTTGGGCATTAAAAGCTTCATTGAAACTAAAAGTCTATACATGGTTCTAATACATCAGATAATTGAGCACAAAACTTCCTAATAACTTCAGGCATATCCTCCAGTTTTACAAATAGTTCCCAATTTCCTGTGATTCTGGCCATTTTAGCAAGTCCATCTGCAGCTGCATTACCCTCCCTTTGTCTGGATTTAATTTCCCAGTCACTGATGTGTGTGAGCAAGTATCTGCATCTTTCACATGGGTCTAATGTTCTTCCACAGTCATCTGAATTGCCCCCACTGAATCTGTTTGCCATTCTCAAGCACCACATGCTCCAAACCCTCTTTTAGAGCCTTCAGCTCCCCTTCAAAAGCCGAGGTTGCCTCGCAAGTCTTCATCCCTGCACAACAGAATGATCCTTTCTTAGTAATTATCAGGAATGCTATACCTGTTACCTCATTATACTCCACCCATGAGGCATCTGTTAAGAGCATATGAGAGTAGTGTTTCCTGTTCTATTGACTGGCTACTTTCTCTCCCACATTTTCTATGGATGGGGTTCTCTGTTTATATTCCAAAGCCATTGTAGTATGGTCTGGGCCACAATCATGTGGTTGAAAGCTTGATACCTGAAAATTAAGTTTTTTTTTTTTTTTTTGGACAGTAAAAGAGCTATTACAGCTAATTAAGAAAAACAAAATCACAGCAATTCAAATCAATAAAAACACAGTCCAGCTGTGGTCACTAAATCTTCCAACCACCTTGGCCTATCAGTGCCTTGGTGGTAATGTGATTGCAAATGTTCATATCAAGCAATGGACAATAGATAAAACAGTTTTGCATAACATTTTGTGAAACCATGAAACAGGTCCATGATTTGAACTCTTCCATATATTAAAAATGCCATACTTTAGGTTATAAATTTGTACCCATAGTTTTTCCTGATTGTTCAAGACAGAGAATACATTTTTTGACATAAGAGCAGTTTTTGCATATCTCAAGTCTCTAATCCCCAAACCTCCCTCAGTTTTATCAAGCGTAGTAGTTGCCCAATTTATGGAGTGGAAGCCACCAGTAGTGCCTCAATCCCCAAAGAAATTTCCTTGCCATCTTAGAGATTTGGTCTAATATTGAATCAGGCACTGAATAGCATGCTAGAGGGTAAACAGGTATAGACATGAGGCTGCTATTTATCAGGACTGGTTTACCAGCTAATGATATGGATGCAGGATTCCATGAGTTCAGGCTGTTCTGGGTTCTGTCCACCAGATAATGCCACTGATTGTTTGGTATTTTGTTGGGGGAGATCAAAACTCCTAAGTATTTAAAAGGATATGACCCAATTTTCATTCCTAATATCTTTTTAATTGAGTTCTTAAGCGTCTTGTTAAATCTACTGAGCAGGTGAATAGTTGATTTCAGTAAGTTTACTTTCTGTCCAGTAAGATTCTGGTAGATTGATGACAGAGTCTACGATTCCTAGCAGCAGCCCTTGTAGCTCTTGTAACAAGTATTACATCATTTGCAAACATTAAGTGGTTAAATTTTTTTTTTCTAACCTATTATCAAAGCCTGGGATCATATTTAGAGGCATAGCCTGATTAAGTATTGTAGTAAGATTCTGAGAAACCAAGAGGAATAAGTAAGGTGACAAAGGGTCCCTACCGCCTAAGTCCCTGTGCGTGACTAGGAAACCAATCTGGCTTGACCATTGATCAAGAAGGAGAAACTTGGTGATGTAATGCATGCTCTAATCTCATCAATTCAAATTTCAAGAAATTTCATAGCTTTGAGTGTGGCAAGGATAGACTTCTACCCAAGGCATCATAAGTTTTTCTATATCCTGCTCGAGAATCATCCTAGGGAGTAGTGGGTATCATAATTTCGAGAATGTACCATCTCTTGAATTGCAATTATATTATCAAAGGTAGACCAATCTTGCATAAACCACTTTGCTCCGGGTCCAATAAGCCCATCAAGTACCTTTTTGAGTATGTTTGCCAAGAGTTCGGAAATGATTTTATAAGAGATATTACATAATGATATAGGTCTGTAATCTTGGACCCTTGTTGGCACATCTTTCTTGGAGATCAAGACTATGTATGTTCTACCCTAGGAGTTTGGCAAAGCAAATAGATCGAAAGAATTGGTTAATTGCTAAGAGTAAAGGCTCTTTCACAATTTCCCAACAGTAAAGGTAAACTCTACATTAAACCCATCGTGCCCGGGCTTTTCCTTTAGGCATGGATTTTAAGGTATGGTATATCCTGTGTAGGGTGACTCGTGTGACTAAGCATATTTCCACATCGTCCGGCAAGGATGGCAAATCGTAAGACAAAGTTTGCTACAAGCTCATCCATAAAAACAAAAAGAATTGGATGCCTTACGTAATGTAGATCCCGATCATCCCGTATAACCATAATCCTATTTTTGTGAGCTCTAATTTAGCTTGTCTATGGAAAAATTGGTATTAAAATCCCCATTTCTCAACCATAGGAGTTTAGCTCTTTGAACCCATTTAGTGACATTTTGCCTAAGAAGGGCTACGCGTGTTTGTTATACAATCCTCTTTAATGCTATGTCATTTAAATTTGAGTAGTTTGGAGTAGATTCCGTGGATTCCAAGAGTTTTATATCCTCCCATGTTTTGCAATATACATATCAAGGCAGTGATTTTCTTTTAGACTTCCATCTAACTTAGATATGCCTGGTTTTCAGATATATGATGGTTGAATGCATGCAGGTGTTGCATTGGAGATACAATTCACCCAGTTTTGTATGTTATTCTCGATGGCAATTGCATAATCTAACCAATAATTTTTCAAAACGCGAAAGATTTTGGCGCTAGAAAAATTTTGTCGTTAAAACGCAGGTGAGTGAATCGGCGTTTCTAGGCGTGCTTGTTAAAATAAGAATGTCGCCTGCATTATCGCTTGCCAGACTCTATCAGCTCTAGCCCATCTTCCCAGCCACCCTCGCTGATTATTACACCAAGTAAAAGGTGTTCCAAAAAACCTTAGATCTAGCAATTGGTTATCAGACATAAATTCATTGAAAGACTTGGATTTCATGGCATAGTGATCAAAACTACCTCCTCTATGTTCTTCAGTATTTAATATGGCATTAAAATCCCCCATAATGATCCAGGGAATATTGAGAGTAAAAAACACAGATAGATCTTTCCACAACTTCGTTTGGACATGCACATTCTGTAAGTTATAAATTATCGAGAGGACCCAATGTTTTAGTTTTTCAGTCTAGAAAATTAGATGCAATGAAGATCGGGTGTGAGCGGGTACCATTCCAGCTGTTTCGCCGCAGGGTGATAATGCTGACATACCTTGGTGGGATGATATCCCAATCCATCTTACGGAGAATTTTCGCATAATTTGATCACGATTAGCATTGGCTCTTGTCTTCACTAGACACACCATATTTGGTTGAAGACTTCATGAGTGATTTGATTATGTTGATAGTTTTGGGATTTGATGCACACGCTGCATTTCAACAAGAATTTTGATAGAGTCCATAAGGAATACCATGAAAAGGAGTTGAGAGTTTAGGAGGTATCCTCATCCGCAAGCTTTAATCGGTTGTTGTGACATCGATCCGCTCTTCTTAGAAGTATTTGTCTTCAAATTGCCTCTACGGCTAGAGCCTCCAATTTGGCTCGTTCTGAGTTGAAGCGTGGCATATCGTCATCAAAGTCCACAAACTCATCTTCCATGTTTGGTCTCGGAATTTGCTCTTGTGTTCTTGGCTTGAGGGCACGTGTAAAGCAATAATCCTTGGATCATCCAAATTACTATCCATACTTCTGATTTCATATTACTCGACCATGTACCTTGTAGTAATTTTTCTTTGAGTTCGCATGGCTGTATATGTCCTCTATGTTGAACCTCCTCCCACACTAAGGTTGCCTCCTACATTGTAGGAAAGGTGAGGATAGTTTCGTGCATTAACTTGCATAATGAACATGGTCACCGGGCCAATGCCTCGTGCCATATAAGTATTCTTTGTCGGCAATTCTACGGTGAAAGAATTTCCAAAGGAAATATTAGATCTTTGAGCTACATCCAATTTCAAATAAGTACGCGTCTCCTCCATGTTTGTGAACTTGTCGCATTATACTCATTCTCAGTTTCGATATATCATCGCCAGAGATCGCCGCTATCTTCTTTCTCAAGTCCACTTCTGGAAATGAAACGTTGTACCTACAATCTTTGGAGTGTTTTGTAGACAAATGAGAGCCAAATATATCGCGCCATTTGTCTCAGGTTGTTATCAATTACGAGATGAGAAATATTTGAAACACTTCAAATCATAATTCATATTTAAAAGGAGTTGGTGTATTATGTTAGTGTATTTACTATATAAAATAGTATGTTATAGGACCAACCATTAAAATATATATCTTAAGAATAAACAAATAAAAATAATTCCTTTTTCATTCATAATAACTCCAAATAATAAGTCTCTTTCCAAAGTTCTCTTATGCTTTTACATTGTTAAAGTCATGAATAAAACAAAAGATACATATATATATATATATATATATATATATATATATATATATATATATATATATATATATATTTCATGTCAAAATGTTACATTGATGGAAAGTATTTACAAAGATGAAAAACATGGAAAAGATTCTGCAAGAAAAAAATTCTAAAAACATTGATTTATTAAATAAAAATGTTTATATAGACACAAAATAAGCAGTATATACATTATCATTAAACATGTCCCAAGATGTCTCTATTCACGCCGACTTGTCGGGTAGCCACCATCAAGAAGCTGAGTCGCCCAACCAAGAGCCAAAGGTAACAATACTAGTCGTTGTTTAAGATTTTACAAGCGATGCTCGTTACATGCTCGTAGAGATTAGATTACCAGAAATTCCTCTTCTCGTGCCTTCTTCTGGCTTCATAGGAGAAAAAAGAAAGACTGCTAAGCGCTATCTTTGAAATAAAAGCAAAGCTTCAACAATAACGAATAAATCGCATAATAGTCCCGGATGTACACACGTAGAAATGGGCCCGACCTGCCGTTGTCGTATCAATCGCATTACCGCTAGAGGAAAGTATATTTTATTAATTTTTTAAGCTCAATAGGAATGTCAGGCTAACCATGGTTGTTCAACAAACCAGTTTGTAAGCGTCGGTAAAGAGGTATGTTCTCATCGCATATGTGGATGTCAAAACATTAAAAGATGAGAAAATCATGGACAATACCGTACAAAATCAGCAATTACCGCTTGCTGCTGTGCCAAAGACAACATCATCCGCAGTTCTCACCGAAGAAAGAGATCATGGAGACGTCAAATGTAAAAAATGGTTCAGCTCAGCTGTGCCACAGTTAAAATATCGCCTCCAGCAGTAGCAAAAGGATGCATTTGTCGTTACAAGATGTGCCAATATGCATTTTGTGGCCAGCCGCCGCATTCATCTTCAAATCAAAACCTCTTTTATATTTGACTTAATCTTACGCCATAGCGTGAAATTGGTCGTATAAACAGCTGCAATTGTTATGAGTGAGCCCATATACGGGAGACTTCAAAGAATGTCTCCCGTATTTGATTTCCGCCGTTTATCGCAATATACTTCTTTTTATCATCGCTTATTTTTGTCACATTTTATCTTCTATCATGTATAACCTATAATCGTTGATAATGATATTGGCGTGCCCTCTTCTAGTACTCATATGTGTTGAGGGATGATGATGCATTGGATTTTAGACAAATATGAGTACTAAAATCCATTAACAAATATGAGTACTAGAAGAACCTGCCAATAATCCATTATCAACAGTTGTAAGGTTATGCATGATTAGAAGATAAAATGTGACAAAATAAAAGCAGTGATAAAAGAATCAGGGGAATATTGCAGTTTAGACAAATGGAAATCAAATACCGGGCCAAAGATTCTTTTGAGAAGTCTCCGTCGGCCCATATGGGTTCATACACTCATATAACAATTGGTGACTGCTTTGTACAAACCCAATTTCACGCTATGAAAAGCAGAAGATTAAATTAAAAAATATAAAAAGAGGTTTTGAGTTTAAAGGAAGATGGATGCAACCTTGACGCAACCACAAAATGCATATTGGCATCTTGTGGTACAACAAATGCATCCTTTTGCTCTCTTGGGTGGAACTGATGCTGTCTCTTTTGGCACAACTGCAAGTGGACCTTTTGATTTTGTACTTCTGGTATTTTCCATGATCTCTTTTCCTTTCTTGGGTGGAACTGCAGATGATGCTGTCTGTTTTGGCACAACTGCAAGTGGACCTTTTGATTTTGTACTTCTGGTATTGTCCATGATTTTCTCATCTTTTTTTTTTAATGTTTTGACATCCACATGTACAGTGGGCTGTACAGTCTTTACCATTTTGCTTACAAGGCTAGTTCCTGTTGGACAACCATGGTTATTTGACATTCCTATTGAACTTAAAAAATTAATAAATGATACTTACTCCTCTAAGCAGGTAATACAGTTGATGCAACCTAGGCCGTCCGACTCCCATTTTTCTTTCCTGTGTGTGTACATCCAAGTTTATTCAGTTTCGGACATTATTTAAGCTTTACTTTATTTCAAAGATAGCACTTCTAGCTAGTCTTTCTTTTATTCTCCTATAAGCCAGGAAGAGGAAAACCTGAAAGAGGAATTCTCTCGATTAATCTAATCTCTTTGAGCATGCGAAATCCTTTAATGTTGCTTGTAAAATCTTAAATATGACTCATCAGATTGTTACCTTTGCCTCTTGGTTGGACGACCTTCGCCTCTTGATGGTGAAGCTACCTGACAAGTCAGCAGCATGATTAGAGACATCTTCAGGATTTGTGTTTAATGATAATGTATGTCTGCTATTTTGTGTCTATATAAAACTTATTTTGTTGTAAATCAATGTTTTTAGAATTTTTCTTGCAGGAATCTTTTCCATGTTTTTTTTTCATCTTTGTCATGCTTCCATCAATGTAACATTTTGACATGAAATATATATATATATATATATATATATATATATATATATATTCTTTGTTTTTATTCATGATGACTTGTATGTAAAAGCATAAGAGCCCCTTTGGAAAGGGGCTTATTATTTTTGGGATTATTTGTGGATGGGAAGGAATTATTTTATTTGTTTATTCTTAAGATATATATTTTAATGGTTGGTCCTATGGCTGCCCTTTATTTTATATAGTAAATACACTAACTATATAATACACCAACTCCTTTAAATATGAATTATGATTTGAGTGTTTCAAATGTTTCTCATCTCAGAATTGATAACAACTGGGATTATGAGCTGCTTGATGATATATTTGGCTCTCATTTGTCTACAAGTACCTCAAAGTTGTAGGTACAACAGACTACAGGTTTCCAAAATTGGACTTGGAGAAAGAAGATCGCAGGAAGATCTCTAACTTCAGTGATATATCAAGAGCTAAGGAATGAGTATAATGCAGCAAATTCACAAACATGGAGGAGACGGCAGCTTATTTGGAAATTGGATGTAGCTCCAAAGATCCAATATTTCCTTTGGAAATTCTTTCACCAGAGATTGCCGACAAAGAATACTTATATGGCCTGGGCATTGGCCCAGATGACCCATGTTCATTATGCAAGTTAATGCCTGAAACTATCCCTCACCTTTTCCTACAATGTAGGAGGGCAACCTTAGTGTGGGAGGAGGTTCAACATAGAGGACATATACACAGCCATACTGAACTCAAAGAAAAATTACTACAAGGCACATGGCTGAGTAATATGAAATCAGGAAGTATGGATAGTAATTTGGATGATCCAAGGATTATTGCTTACACAGGCCCTCAAGCCAAGAACACAAGAGCAAACAGCTCGAGACCAGCACATGGAAGATGAGTTTGTGGACTTTGATGACGATATGCCACTCGCTCAACTCTAGAACGAAGCCAAATTGGAGGCTCTAGCCCGTAGAGGCAATTTGAAGACAAATACTTCTAAGAAGAAGGGCAGGATCAGTGGTCCGTCAACAACTGATTAAAGCTTTCTGGATGAGGATACCTCTAAACTCTCAACTCCTTTTAATCATGGTATTCCTTATGGACTCTATCAAAATTCTTTGTTGGAACTGCAGTGGTGCATCAAATCCCAAAACTATCAACATAATCAAATCACTCATGAGAAGTCTTCAACCAAATATGGTGTGTCTAGTAGAGACAAGAGCCAATGCTAATCGTGCAATCAAATTATGCGAAAAATTCTCCAGAAGATGGGATTGGGATATCATCCCAGCTCAAGGTATGTCAGGGGCATTATCACCCTCTGGAAACAGGGGGGTGGGAATGGTAACACCCGTAGCTCACACCCGATCTTCATTGCATCTAATTTTCTAGACTGAAAAACTAAAACATTGGGTCCTCTTGGTAATTTATAACTCAAAGAATGTGCATGTCCAAAGGAAGTTGTGGAAAGATCTATCTGTGTTTTTTATCTCAATATTCCCTGGATCATTATGGGGGATTTTAATGCCATATTAAATACTGAAAAACATAGAGAAGGAAGTTTTGATCACTATACCATGAAATCCAAGTCTTTCAATGAATTTATGTCTGATAACCAATTGCTAGATCTAAGGCTTTTTGAACACCTTTTACTTGGTGTAATAATCAACAAGGGTTGGCTAGGAGATGGGTTAGACTTGATAGAGTCCTGGCAAACAATACTTGGTCAATCCATTTTGATTCTTATTTTAACAAGCACACACTTAGAATCGCTTCGCACTCACTCACCTACGTTTTTAACAACAAAATTTTTCTCGTATATTCTAAGCGCAAAATCTTTCGTTTTGAAAACTATTGGTTAAATTATGCAAATTGCCATCAGAATGTATACAAGGCTTGGAATTGTATCTCCAATGCAACACCCATGCATGCATTCAACCATCATATATCTAAAACCAGGGCATATCTAGTTAGATGGATGTCCAAGGTCTCAAATAACTTGTTCTCCAAGTATCCATTTCTTGCTATTTGAGACAGTTTTAAAATCCCTTTGCGCGTTATCTAAAAGCAAACAATCAGCTTACTTATCTCCATTAAAACCATCGTAAAACTCCAAAGGATAATCTACCTGCTATGGTAATGCAACCAGTAACCAATAATGTATCAATGTTTCTACCTTCCTCCTCACCTGCCAAAATTCTACTGATGGTTAACATCACAAGGAGAACCGAATTACCATACAATAAATTGGTACATCATGTGGCGGATGATCAACTGAAATCGACTACACTTTAAAGCTATACGTGTAGACATCAAAGTCAACAATGTATAGCTTTCAAATGTAATAAATTTACCTTCAAAAACAGAGTCGAGGAGACTATAACAAAGCCGATTGCTATGAACCAAACCATCCAAATTTACTGCCTATCAAGGAATCAACAGAGGGTTATCATTGTGTGTTGCAGCTTATGAAAGCCGTGCACAACCAACTCGACCTCCATCTCTACAATCTCGTGATAGGTTAATGCTATCAGTAGAGTATAAAAGACGGGCAAGTGGTTAACCCAAAGAGGGGAAGGCAATACTCACCCGATGCAACAAATTATAGTAAGCACAAAGACACCTAATTGTTACTCTACCAAACAAGGTATTTGGATTGACCTCACCGCGGTACAGAGGCATAAAATGAATGGCAAACCCGTAATGCAATTGTAATAAATCAAATAGTCTCATTTATTCCCTAACAGCTTCTGTATTCATAATCAATTACCCTGCCAACTTGAATTGCATCTAATAATTCCCCTTACCTTCATCCGGCCCAATAGTCATAACTGAATCTAAGACCACATGGCAGGCTATGTTTGTCAACAATCTTCTCATGACCAGAACAATCTTCTCGATAGCATCAATTCAAAGTCCTCTTTGGTTCATCAATAATCAGGATGACAGGGTTTAGTCAAGGGCTTTCCTGCAATCAACTTCAAGTGTTGGTGCAGATATGAAATCAACAGATAAAACAGACCAATACGGACAACAGTCTATTGCAAGACACAGTTCCGAGGTCATATCACAGAGCCATCCCTTTAGAAGCAACAAGAAGGCATCATTCCTAGTTCTAGTAGTCCTAATCATCCTTGGAACATTCAAGACCAGGGAGAGCTACAGAATCTGAATCAAATTTCTCCTCGTAAAACCTTTATTGGTGTACCATCGTCCTCAATAGGATGAGCCTTGTAGGCAAACATTATGGAGAAAAATTCAAGATTATGGCAACACTCGCTAAGTACTTCAACAGTTCCGCAGAAATCTGTCATTTACTCCACAAGGCATGGAAATGTCAAAACATTGCCTTGTGTAAACCTAATCTCAGGACTAAGTATCCATGGTGAAAGAAACTTGTCTCCATGCATACACAACCTTGACAGCCCAGAAAATTAGAGATCATTACAGAGCTTTCCTAATGCCCTCTCAAGATTGGGAACAACTTCAGTAGAACCTCTCATTAGTTGTTTGACAAATACCACTACCATCGATTTTCTACCCAATCCGTGATCTCGGAAAAAAATTTAGGAGTGGACTTTCTAATTTGCTAAGACCACTAGAGTGACTTTTATCCAGAATCTGACATCTAAAATATGTTCACCCATACAAATACCTTTCAATAACAATACCTCTCTGATACCACTTAATCTATCACAACCCGAACCTAAGTCCCGGCCTCAGCATGTAGCAGGCGCCATCACGTCTTACGGGGTGCCCCCCATAAGTACGCAAGGCTCATCAGTTTCCTGGTACCAAATATAATACAAATATACACAGCGGAATTAATAAATAAAGTAAGACTAGGGTTTACACAACCCCGCACAATACATAAGTCACCCTTGGTACCTCACACTTAATACAAAATAATATGAATCAAATCTCACACTCAAATGAAAGGCACACATCCCCTGCGGGTACCACCATCCTCAGCGGATGTCAAAGCAAAGTCCCTAAGCCAGCAAACGAATCCCTCCTAGTACTCACATGTCACTCCTCTACTCCTCGTCACCTATAGCGGAATACCAAATTGGGTGTTGAGCCAACCAAGGCTCAGTGGGCACCACATACAAATCATATAATAAAAGAATGTAGGTCCAATAAAATCTCAGCAAGTATGAACGTCAAGCCCACGGTCCAAAACATCAACATGTATAAACCCTGAAGCCCATAGCCCAAAACATCAATAGCATGTATGTACATAAACACCGGGCCCATGACCCAAAACATCAACATGTGTAATCACCGGGCCAGTGGCCCAAAACTTCAACTCCAGAAAATATGCCATCAAAGCATAAAACACCGCCGCCTCCATTTACGAGGTGCCGCCAAGCCTTACGCCGGTCCACCGAGTATGTCCCGTAGGATGAGCATGAATGCGCTGCGGTCGCTACATGACCATAATCGAATGTACAAAGGCATCCGTCCTCGGATCCCAAAGAGGGATCAAGGCATCTCATAAATATACAAAGGCATCCGCCTTATATCCTAGTATGGATCAAGGCATCTCATGAAGGCACAAAGGCATTTGTCCTTCATATCCTAGTATGGATCGAGGCATCTCATAAAATCAGTAAGAAAATCCAATAAATCTCAAAAACAAGTATTGGATCACGAATCAAGTCCCAAGTAATATGCTAAAACCGCATACACGTGATAAACCTCGAAAGGACTCTTACCGAGTCACAAAACCATCTAGCAAGTCCTTAAGTTCACTTTAATGGTCTTGCTCAACCAATCTACCAACCGAAAACCACTTAACTCAACATTGTGTACCAAGAGGTGTCTCGCCCATACAATCACCTCCGGATAATACCCCGTGAAGTTGTAAAACTCTCGGAAAACCATAAATTCATTTTCATATAAGAACACTCCATTCAGAAGGTTTTCATATCAAAACATATCATACCTTTCATTCCAGGAATGTAAACATATAAAGCATGTCAAAAATTGCATACCGCATATTTTTATGTATGATTACCCACCTTTTTTGCTTCAAGGACCTACTCTGGTCCGAGGCTTTCAATCGGGTCCACGACCACTTTATCACGTCCCAAACATGATAAATATTAATTTCTCAATCATCTGTAACAATAGAGATGCATTGTATGTATTATAACATCTAACTCTAGAATTCATCGAAATGTCGGCTTTTTATTTTATAACCAACAAATCGGGGCCCTTGGATACCTACCTATATTATTCCCCTTAGTTTAAACACACCCCCGAACTATCGGGATGATCGGAATTGAATTCCGAGCCATTTTGGAAACATTGAAAATTACCATTAATTATCATATGGTCCCTGTATAGCTTTGAAATCCCTATATAGTCCCTTGTAAGTCATTTTATTTGTTTATTAGAATGATCTATCCGCTTACTATTCACGTTAAGTGTTTAAAATCAGAAAAAATGTAAATTATTAGGGACTATTTGGTAATTTTCCCTTGAAATTAATAGTTCACTTTTTTAGTCTTCGGCGACAGTAATTTCTGCATTTTAGGTTCTATACTTAAAGCTTTAAATTCTATAGAATAGCTACAATTCATTTCCAATCTCATGGCATTCTCGATATTAAGTAAAATATTCATCTCAGAAAAGCACCCCATTAAGCTTGCCTATAGCAATTTTTCCCAGGAGCTCATGCAACTAACTTTAATGCACATGAATCAATATTTTCATACAGGATGCACACAGAACTTTCTATTAGCAGCAAATGCCCTATTAGTTACTTCATTATTTGGACTCCCCACAATTCAAGCTTGCCATTTCTTGGTGCAATTTTCATATCTTACTTGCCCTTATCACAATTCTGTGGTGTTCTTAGCTAACCAACAAAGCCTCAAACAAATCAAACAAATCAAACAAATCAAATGATTCCCCACAAATATGCTGCAACATACATAAATTGACCTGCAGGTTTGCGGATTAATATCAAGGACTACTGATCTGCTGCTGGAATTCAGAACTTAGTATACACCGCAGCAGCAGTGGACATACTAGGCAATTCACACAAAAAAATCAATCATCCAGAAACAATTCCTTCCACAAGGCAACTACAACCCATCACCAGATTGTATGAAACTTCAGTGTCACATTGTGGGTCTGCAATTCTGATAAGTCAATCCAAATCTTGAAAAAGGTTTCTAAATAAAGGTGTACAGCAGCTTCTGATTTTCAGATTGTTCTCCAAGCAAAACTGTAAGGACTAAGATATGCAATTCTATATATACTGATAGCAGCCCCTCCAAGATCCTTTTAAATAGCCATTCAATACTCATATCCCAACAGTCTAGTACACAGGATCAGTACAACTACAGAACCTGATCATATATCAGCATATGAGCATATTCAGTAGTTAACTGCAGTCTCCTCTCTACAGAGAATGTATCTATTAATTTGGTAAAGACAACAACATCATAACACTCATTCATTAGTGAGCATATCCAGATCTACAACCCCCAATCCATTCTTCTTTTCTCTCAGGACATTAACAGGCTTCAAATTACCAGAACACCAGATAGCTTAAATATATAGCAACAACACCTATTGTGATTAATATACATTCAGGGGACTAAACATAGCAAGATTCACTCCAATGAAGGGCAAGGACTGGACTAAAACCAAGTCCTATGGAGCACAGGGACTGAGACAAACAAGGCCAGTAATAAATCCCAAGAATCTAAGTCCACAGCCTGCAACTGCTAACACTAATAGGTGTCCCCGCTATAGCCCTTATCAAGCGCCAACCTAGTATTTCCTTGGGCTCATACATTCTAGGCTTAATTTCAGCTTTCTAAAGTCTCTAACAGAAATGCAGCAGGAATCGAACTTTAAATGGGCTTGAGGGGAATTTCTATGGCTCTTACCGAGTGTTCAGTCCTTGTTTGCAGTTCCATGCCTGTTGCTGCCCCCCCCCCCAAAAAATACAGCAGCCACTAGCAAGATTCACAGGTTCACATCAATCCACTTCGAAGCTAGCTGTCAGTAGCGTCAAACCAAAAGCTAGGGCAACAATTACATCTCACCTGTACCCGAATCGCAGTGAGTTCAGGGAGAGAGTCACTGACTTCTGCCCAACACTCCAGCCAGCCATCAGCAGCTCAAGTGCACCATCATAGGGCAGGAGAGGGGGAATTGGGTTTGGATCGCAGGTGAAGAAGAATCTTGTGACAGGGAGATAAATGAGAGAGGGCGTGAGAATTTTCCGAGTGTGAGAGAGAAGGAACAGAAATAAAGAGAAGTCATCAAATCTCCACTTCCAAGGGGGACAGACACAACCTACTCCAACTTGGGAAAGTTGGGGGACAACAAACCGGGCTCGGTGTGCTGCCTTCGTGAAGACTGAGTACCCGTGCTACTGCTGATCTCCCTCAGCTCACGATGGGGTGTGTGTGGAGGGGGTGGGGGGAGTTGCTACAATGGCATCGTTGGCAACCCAATGCATAGTCTAAAGACTCTAAACCATAAATTTAGTATGTTAAGGAAACAACTAATTAAAAAATACAGTAATAGTATGAAAGGATTAGAACAAAGAATCAACCATGTAGAGCAAAAAATAGAAAGGATTGAGAAATGGAAGTGCCAAAGGGATTATGAAACTAATCAAGTAGTGAAACTGAGAGAACTGCACAACTTCCAAGCATTATTAAGACAAAATACCACAATGTGAGCTCAAAGATCTAGGATCTAATGGTTGCAAAATGAGGATCATAATACAAAAGTCTTTCATCAAACAACTAGGGCATATAGAGCACATAATAGAATAAAGGGGAAATTACACTAAATTACCATGTGGTTTGCCTCTATATCAATTTGGGGTTTGTGATTTAAGCCAGAATAATTTAAGACTACGATTTTACTCATGAGCAAAAAGGTGCCAAAAACTTAACCCCGTTAATATTTGTTGATGTGGCATTAAAAAAATTCAAAAAAACACAAAAAATTGAAGTTTGGGTCATAGATTAGAGAAGTGGACGATGCTTAGGTTTTAGGATAGAGGACATGATCATCTCTAAGAAAGATGAAGAGGAAGAGGATTCCATGGATCGACATCCACATGCAAGAATTGAAGTTTGGGTCATAGATTGCATCGCAGGTCCCTGAAATTTAGTAATCATGAAGAATTGAAGGAAATTGAGGGACCTGAGGGGCATAAATAACAAACCTATTGGCGTTTTCCCTTCCTTTGTCTTTGAAGTTGAGCATTTATCCTTCTTCATTGTCATCGGAAAACCCTAAAAGTAGAGACACATGGCGAGGCTGACACAGACAAGCAAGGGCGAGGCGAGGCGGTGCGATGAACTAAGCATGAACTAGGCGAAGTGAAGTGAAGTGCGACTCAAAGAGACAAGAACGGCCAGGTGGTGAGTGAGGCTCCGTCAAGGTGAGAAGTTCGAGAGTTTTCGACGTTGAACCGATGCTGCGCGCATTCTCGAGGAACAATTTTAGTGGGGGAAAGAGGAAAAGGCAGGCGGTGAGTCAACAAAGTTGGCAGAGTGAGGGACCTTTCATGTAATAACATCAAGTTGGGGGATCATCTGTGAAAAATATTAAAGTTGAGGGACCAGCCGTGAAAAATCATAACGTTGAGATGAAAAATCGACTATTTGCTGCCACGTCAACGTTCTTAGGTGGCATAGTGAGTCAACATATAACCGCCACGTCAGCCCTTTCAAACCGGCAACCGGCTGGTAGGGCTGTTTTGTTACGTTTTGAAAATTAGGGGACGATTTTGTTACAAAATGAAGTTGAGGGACGAAAGTCAAATCCGACGAAAGTTGAGAAACCATTTATGTAATTAACCTGGTATCAGTGCAAAACTAATAAATTTTGAAAAGTATATATGCAATTGCAAACTCTCCCATATAATATATATATATATATATATATATATATATATATATATATGTCTATTATCTACAATATAAGTTTAATTTTGATTCAATTAAGAATACCTGCTTTATATTCATTTTGGGCTCTCTCAAAAAAATTGTTTATTGTGGTAATTAAATAAAAAAAATTTAGATAATTCACTATTCATCCCTTGAATAGTGCCCACCCAAATTGTCAAATGGTCGTTGGGTAGGTGTGTTTGGGGATCTAAAGTGAATAGAGTTTTGGGTGTAAAAGGAAAGTTTAAAGATGAAATAGTCCAAAATAAATGAGGAGACTAATAAATAATTACCTCAAAAAAATTTGAGCAACACTAAAACTACTCAAATTTTTAATGGTTTATGGCATGTTCTCAAATTTTATTTTTAGTTCATAAACCAAATTGAATTATTATTATTATTATTATTATTATTATTATTATTATTATTATTATTATTATTATTATTATTATTATTTTGAGTTTAGAAACCACAAATACACTTTCATTTTATCACCTTATCTAAATTGATAATTTTATTGAAAACATATTATACTTACAACTAGATTGGGTCAATATAAACATTAATAATAAAAAAAACTATTTAAAATAATTTATAGAAAAATAATAAAACACTACTTTGAATAATTTAATATTTAAAATTAAAAAACGTTTACAAAGTACTATTTAAAATAATATTTTATTATTAAATATTATTTTAATAATAAAATAAATCAGAAAATATGAGAACCGGACCGGTTCCGTGACCGGTTCGACCGGTTGCGGTCCGGTCTAATTCTAATCATATATATATTAAGAAGTCATTTTCCAAATCAATGAGTGAAAAAAGCTCTGGCTATTCCAGACTGAACATGGATGAGGAGAGATAAAAGGCTATCAAACAGCTTCTCGACAATGCTACGTCAACTATTTGAAGAACCGAGGGGGAGAGCCCAGCAAAGCATCTGAAACACTAACCCTCAAAGAGTTGTTACCCAAAGATGAGGGGCGAGAAGCTCGTCGCCCTACACCAGTGGAAGAATTAAAAATGTGTCAATTTGACGAGAAGATCCCCGAAATAACAAAGGCAAATTTCTAAGAAATAACTCACCCAACACATCAGGAAGAGCTCCTGGGACTACTAAAGCGCAATGTTGATATCTTCGCCTAGGCCGCCGAAGAGATGCCAGGAGTACCCCGCACCATCATAGAGCATTACCTGAAGGTAGACCCTGCTTTCAAACCTGTCATCCAGAAGAGGAGGAACTTCGCTTCGAACCGCCTTGAAGCCGCCGAGGAGGAGGTTAGCAAGTTGCTGAAAGCAGAGTTCATCTGAGAAGTCCAATATCCCGAGTGGCTCTCTAATGTTGTTTTGGTGAATAAATCCTCGGGCAAATAGAGGATGTGTGTAGACTTTACTTATCTAAATAAAGCATGTCCTAAAGATTGCTACCCCCTGCCTCTAATAGATAACCTTGTAGACTCTACTTTGGGGTACGAAATGCTTAGCTTCCTAGATGCCTTCTCAGGATATAATCAGATCCGAATGGCGAGAACAGATGAGGAAAAGACCTCATTCATTACCTCCAGGGGAACATATTGTTACAAGGTCATGCCCTTCGGATTAAAGAACGCCAGAGCGACATTCCAAAGGCTAGTAAACAAGGTCTTCACAAAACAAATGGAGAAATGTCGAGGCCTATGTAGATGATATCCAAGTTAAAAGTGCAAAAGCCTAACACCATGCCTTTGATCTCCAAGAAACTTTCTAGGCATTGAGGGCCCACGGTATGAGTCTCAACAAAAGTAAGTGCGCCTTCGGAGTTCGCTCTGGAAAGTTCCTCGGTTTTATGCTCACACGGAGAGGAATCGAGGCCAATCCAGAGCAAATCCGAGCCATCATAGACACCAAGCCACCGAGGAGAATCAAGGAAATTCAACGCCTCAATGGGAGGCTAGCCGCTCTTGGGAGATTCATCTCACGATCTGGAGAGAAGAACCTCCCCTGCTTTCCTACCCTTCGGGCAACACCAAAGTTATAGTGGACAGAGGAGTGCGATAAAGCCCTCGACTAGCTAAAGAACTACCTTCAATCACCCACCATTCTCTCCAAACCGAAGACAGGAGAAGAACTCTACGTTTACCTTGCAGCTTCGTGACCGGCGATCGTCAGTTCTCACAAGGGAAGAGGATGGGAAACAGAAACCAGTGTATTACACAAGCAAGGTACTTTCAGAAACCGAGTCGAGGTACCTCCCACTCGAAAAGCTCGCCTTCGCGCTTGTGATCTCAGCCAAGAAGCTCTGCCCATACTTCCAATCCCACAAAATTATGGTGCTTACTGATCAACCGTTAAAGCAGATACTTCACCGGCCTAACGTTTCGGGGCGTCTAACGAAATGGGCGATCGAGCTCAGAGAGCACGATATCAGTTATGCCCCTCGAACAGCTATTAAGGTACAAGTATTGGCAGATTTTATCGCCGAACTTACCATCACCAAAACTGAGGAACCTGAGGCTATGAGCCTCCCAGGAACATGCACAACCTCCTTACCCCAATGGGTCTTGCACGCTGATGGCTCGGCCACTATGAAAAATTCTGGAGCAGGAATAGTCCTCCAATCCCCCTCAGGATGGAGCACCTCCACGGTCCTTAAGTTTAGTTTCAAGGCCACCAACAATGAAGCTGAATAC
Source organism: Dioscorea zingiberensis (assembly GCA_026586065.1). Lineage (NCBI taxonomy): Eukaryota > Viridiplantae > Streptophyta > Magnoliopsida > Dioscoreales > Dioscoreaceae > Dioscorea > Dioscorea zingiberensis. The sequence continues at coordinate 60,340,773 of CM048819.1, read as the reverse complement.
GAGGCGGTAATAGCGGGACTGCAGCTTGCCCGAGGCCTTGGAGTCCAAGACCTACAGGTAAACGCCGACTCACAGCAAGTAGTGAGCCATATGACAGAGGAGTTCGAGGCTCAGGAGGAGAATATGGTGAAATACAAGGCTATAGTACAACACCTCATGAAGAGCTTTCAAAATGTTCATGTCAACAAAGTGCCTAGAACCAAAAACCAAGAAGCAGATCTCTTATCCAAACTGGCTACCTCAAACGGGGACGTCCAGCAACCCATCAACATCAGCATTTGACAACAAGAACAATCGAGTGTCGCCCCGCCGAAGAGCTCCTCGACATTGAAGACGGACTCTCCTCAAGGATGGAACACTTCCACCGGATCCCAAGCTCGCTCGACGCATCGCCGTTTGATCCACCCGCTTCAGTATCATAGATGGTCAACTCTACAAAAATCCTATTCTTTACCTCTTCTAAGGTGCTTGCAACCCTCCGAAGCAAATCATATCCTTAAGGAGATTCATGGGGGAATAGCAGGAGATCATCAGGGCGGCAAGGCCCTCAGCCACAAAGTTCTTCGGCAAGACTATTACTGGCCAACTTTGTCTAAAGATGCTATTGAGTTCGCCCGAAAATGCGATGCGTATCAAAGACATTCCAATATTCAGAGAAAACCCACCGCTCACCTGACACCTATCATGGGTACAGGGTCATTCGCCCTTTGGGGAGTAGACATCCTTGGTCCTTTTCCACTGGCGGCTCGACAGTTGAAATTCTTAATAGTTGTAATCGACTATTTTACCAAATGGGTGGAAGCGGAACCTTTATCCTTGATCACAGAAAGGGCTTGGCAATCCTTTCTTTGGAAGTCAGTTGTCTGCCGGTTCGGAATCCCTCTAGCCTTCATAACAGATAACAGCCGCTAGTTCGCCAATTTCGTGTTTAAAGTCTTCTGCGAGAAGCTCGGAATTGAGCATAGACTTACATTAGTCACCCACCCCCAGACAAACGGGCAAGTAGAAGTCACCAACTGAACTCTCCTCCATAGCCTGAAGACCAGGGTCCTCAGTAATGGCTCCTCATGGGCAGAAGATGTTCCGAGAGCTCTATGGGCATATACCGAACCACTACCTGAATGCCGACAGGAGAAACACCTTTCGCCCTTGCCTTCGGGGTCGAGGCGGTGATTCCTCCAGAAATTGGAATACCCACACTCCGGACGAAGGCGTTCGACCCAGCAACCAACAAGGAGCAACTCAGAGAGGAATTAGATCTCCTCGAGGAGAAGAGAGACATGGCAAACTTTCGAGCCGCAGCTTATCGCCAGAAAGTAAAAAAGTTTTACGATTCAAAGGTAAAGGAGGTCACTTTCCAGACGTGCGATTTAGTCTTGCAAGAAAATAAGTTCGAAGGGAACAAAAGCAAGACAGGAAAACTAACCCCAACCGGGAAGCGGCCCTACATGCGTGAATCGGAATTGTGAGGCCAGGCACCTACCGGCTAGCCAAGTTGGATGAGACGAAGTTGAAACGCCCTTTTTTATTCTGAAGTACTAAAGAAGTATTATCAATAAGACTTCGCTTGCCTACTCAAACATTTTACCTTAGTACAACATGCGCAATGCCCCAAAGCAGAGATAACTCAACCTCGATTCCCCTTCAGAATCATGGTTCTGAGCTTTGATCGCGAACCACCTTGATTCCCCTTCAGAATCGTGGTTATACGCTTTGATCGCGAACCACCTCGATTCCTCTTCAGAATCATGGTTCTGCGCTTTGATCGCGAACCACTTCGATTCCCCTTCAGAATCGTGATTCTGGGCTTTGATCGCGAACCACCTCGATTCCTCTTCGGAATCATGGTTCTGCGCTTTGATCGCGAACCACTTTGATTCCTCCTCAGAAACGCAGTTTGGCGCTTCTCCGATTTCACCTCAGGAAAATATTTTCACACCCTCACCGAGAACGTCTTCTACTCCAAGAACACCACCTAAGGATCCACACACCTACTCCTACAAGTATGGCCTCGGAATCTTTAGAGAAAACAACAGATGGAAATATTGCAAAAGCAACTCAGACTCATTCATCAAGACAAAATATTGAAAACATGTCAAAAGAATTTACATCAACATCACAAGCGAAGGTTATACAAACAAACACTGAACAACAAAGAAGGAACAAAACAAGTATCTATGGAGCCAAGGGGGTGTCCTCAGGAACGGGTAAGACATCAGGGCAACTCCCTCTATCATCACCCCTCGCTCCCTCACCAAGCCCAATTGCCGAAGCGTCTCCCAAAGGTGCTTCACCAATCGGGGTCATCTCCTCGTCATGAGCTGCCTCGGGAGCAGAACCTGTAGTAGTCAAAACAATGAGTCACACGAACACCGCAAGTAGAGGAAAGTACCCGAGACCTTACCCTCCTCCTCAGCTTCATCCAAAGAGAGTTCCTCGTCCAGGAGCTCGTCATCAGTCTCCACATTCGGGTCCTCCCCAACCAAGGTCTTAAGGGCCTGCTTGTATGACAAGGTGTTGAAATCTATGGAGATTGCCCTCAACACATCAGGAGGCACAACCCTCAGCACTAATTCACGAAAAATTTTAAAGGCCTCCTCACCGCCTTTCTGAAAACCAGTCCCGTACCCCTGATCCTTCTCCCCGTATAAGGAAGAAATGGCTTCCAGCTCTTTTATACGATCATAGCAAAGACCCAAAGTCTCTTGCAGAGAGGCCATCTCCTTCAGGGCTCAGTCTCTCTCCCCCACCGCAGCATCCCTTTCGGCACCCGCTCGGACGAGGGAACCATCTTTCTCCTCGGTTTCCTTCACCAACTTATCTTTCTCCCCTTGAAGAAAAAGGATTGACTGTTTAGCAGAGTCCAGATTCGAAGAGAGCTTCTTAACCTCGGTTTTAGAAGAGAGAAGATTCGCCTCAGCCTCAAGGCACCAGTCTTCGAAAGATTGCTTAGATAGCTTGATCTGATCTACCGCTTCTTCAAGCTCCTTGACTTTCTCATAAAGGGTCTTCACTCGGCCCTCCAACTTTATCTTCTCTTCCAGCAACCGCTGGCACTGCACGGACGACGACCTAAGGGATCCTTCGATCCTGTTCTTCTCCCCTAACAACAGAGAAAAATCAGTCCAAAGCCTTTGACTCTCCGCCTAAAGGTTGCCTCTGATACATGGCCAAGATTACGACCCACTTCCGTAAAAACTTGCAGGCCATGGGTCCATCATTACCCCGCTCTGAGAAGATGGTGCACACTATCTGAGCATCGAACATTTGAAAATCCTAAAGGACGTAGTTAGAAAACTTATCAAAACCGCTGCTAGATGCATATGGCCGCCAACTCAACCTCATCAAGACATCGCAACCGAGACTTTATCTCCTCCGTCCAAGAAGCTCCAATGAGACGGTTTGCCGCCAAAGGATCATGGCATAAGAGGCCATCAAACGGATTGAACCTCGAAAGTACCAAAGAGCTCTCAAACTCCGCCCGCGTCTCCTCCGCTCGGTCAGCAGGCCCTTCAATTTTTCGTAGAGTCGCGGGTCGGAAAGCGCATGCGGGGTCACCCCGTAACGGGCAAACCCTTGGCGCTAGGGCTCGCCGTGCCACCACCGGAGCCTCCAGAGCATTCTCAATATCTTGCAAGAAAGCCCCGGTCAAATGGCTCGGAAGAAACACTTACAGGGGAAACATCGCTCGCCATATGGATCCCCTTCCTACGCTCATTAAGAGGGACGTGATTTTCTTCAGAGAGGTTCCCCTCCCTCGCGAGAGGAGCTGAGGCGGCTCCCTCCTCCTCTTCTGGAACCATAACGAGGGAGACTGATTTCTTCGTAGTCACGGACTTCTTATTCCGCTTCAGGATCTTCGGCGAGGGAGCACTCGCCTCGACACCCCTCCTCTCTTTTTCCCGAAGAAGCTCCTCGGATCGCCCCCCTAGCGCCTCGAGGGTCTTCTCCTTATCAACATAAGCTTCCTCTCTCGTTTTCGAAGGCTATGGAGGTTGGTCATCCAGCACCGTGGCCTTCCTTTTCTTCCTCTCAAGCTTCGCCGTTCTCAGCTTGGCCTCATTGGCTCTCACTCTCGCCAAGAGGATACTCAATGCAGACTTCACCTCGATCGGGTTTCCTATCAAGAGATATAAGAGAGGAAAAAGTACTCAGGAAAACAGAGAAATATCATAATATTGGAAAAAAGGTCGAAGATGAAACAGGACCCTACCCAGGGCCGGATAGAGGTTGCAGGCTTGCAGGATCTCAGTGGTCAAGTATCTATCAACAGGGATATCGAACCACTCCTTAAGCCTCAGAAACTCAGAATCCTCCTTCCAAGGGAAGAAGCTTCGGAGAGCCCCATTGAGTCCGAACCCCCAACCCCTCGGTACTAGAAATGAAGAAAAACTTGGAATTTCATTCTTTTATGGACAAAGGGACAGGACCGAGGAACCTCCTATTCGCCCGAGCCCCAAAATAAAACCAATCGATTTTTCTCGTCTTGCTCAAACCGAAGAAGAGCTTAAATCGAGAAACAGAGGGCTCGATTTTATGATAAGAACACATAATCACGAAGCCACATAAGCACCTCCAGGAGTTCGGAGCCAATTGGGACGAACAAACCTCAAACTCCCTAAAGATATCTAAGAAAAGCTTCGGGAAGGGTAACCTAAGTCCAACGACGAGGGCATCATAGTAAATCACAATTTCGCCGTCCTCAAATGGTGAACTAGCACCCTCTGAAGGTGCTGGAACTCTATACTTTAAAAAGGACACAACCCTAGTGATCTTATACTCTAAGGCTATTTTATGAATCGCTTTCGAAGAAAAGAGATTTGGATAAGACGAGGAACAAGCGTCTGGCTTTTTAACCACATCCATGATGGTCTCAAGAGCTAAAATAGGAGGATCAATCGGCGGAGAAACAAGAGAAGGAGTAGAAGAAGAAGATGGCTTTACTTAAGCCATGAGTGATATGTCCTGATGAACACCGGAAAGTCTCTGCTCAAGATATAATACACCGAAGTTTGAAGCGGCCGAGAAGATGAGCGCAATTCTTTGAGAGGGAAAGCCTTTTCGAAAAAATGGAATGATGGGAGAATGTATAACAAACCCTATTTTCTCCCAACGGATCAGATCTCTCCCCAACCGGCGCATAATCTGAACCGGACGGGTGGACAAGCAAGGAACGGTTCGGAGTGAAGCATAGATGGGAACTATGCTAGATCCGCGCCACGTAAGGCGATGATGGGATAGGTGCAATGATTACTCCTACCGACGCCTGCCAAAAGGAAGCCTTGAGGAACTGAAAAAGGTACGATGCATTCAATGCGCCTCGATCAACGATTAGACTCCTCACCTGCTCGTTCGAAACTTTACCTAACCTGGAACCGAAGCACTTGCAACTCCTCCACACCACTAATTCAAACTACTCTTTGGGAAATCTTGTGACAATCACAAGCCACCGCTTATATGCTTAGCTCACGCAAGCATACCAGAGGGTGGGACTGATGATAAGGGTAAAATCAAGGAAGACAAGTGGAATCATCTTGACCTGACATGTGGAAAACTTCACGCCATCAGCCTTCCTCAAAGTAACCCTCACCTCGGATGCACTCCCCTGTTACTAAAGCGAGCCTCGGTCCCATCCCTCCCCGAAAGTGTAATTCCGAAGAGCCTTCCAAGGAGCCTCCTGAAGAGCCTTCCGAAGAGCCTCCTAAACAAAATTCCAAACAGCCTCCCAGGAGAAAAGAGCTTCCCAAATGGTCTTCCAAGCAAGCTTTCCGAATAGATTTCAGAACTAGCCTTCCGAACGAGACTCCTCTTCTCTTTTTGCCGAGGAGCTCTAAACCCTTCTAGAAACTGAAGAACCGAAGAGGTCATAACACAGGCCTATAAATAGCCAAGGCCCTACACTTGTAATTCAATTCGAGCTCTTTGTACACACACTCTCCCTCTCTCTTCCTCCCTTGTAAAGAATGGCTCATAGTGGAATTCTTCCTCCAAGCTTGGAGACCCGTGGTTTTTCCCTGATTTAAGAGGTTTTCCACGTTAAAACCCTGGTGTTTCTCTTCTCGATTCTCTCTTTCTTGACTTTCTTGAATCTTTTCCCCGAAAAACCCCTACAAATTCAAGTGTTGACTTGATTCTTGGGATCTTCCCGAAAATCGCTTTAACATAAATGATTAATAATATTAATAAATTAATTTCAAAAAACTAACACCGATGAGTTTGGTTTATTCTTTTAGTTTTATTTATTATTATTTTTTTATATTTTTCTATGTTCTTAGTTTTTTTTCGTTCATGTCTCGTTCAACTTCTTACTTTTGTATATCTCTAAAATCTTGATTGTAATAGGTTAACATTTGTATCATGTAAATTTGTATCTATATCTACCTATATTACTTAACAAGGATGAGACATTTCTAAATATTTTTAATTATAATTTTTAAAAAACAAAAATGTAGATTGAAGTTTTAATTTTTTTTCAAAATTTTGAATTATAAAATAATATAAATAATGAAACTAGGACTGTGCACGGTCCAGGACCAGACCAGTTCAACCGATTTCCCTATTATGTGGACAGGACTGGACCAAATAATAGGGAATTCCGACTGCATCAAACCGCTTTGGACCTGTCTCGGTTCGGCTCCTGGCTTGGACCGCTTTTGACCGGACACGGACCGTGGCCTGGCCCTCGGCCCCATTTTATGAATTGAAATTAACCAATTGAATTACTTAACCCATCCGGTTTGGTCCAATTCTACTAAATTTATTAATTTAATAATTTATTAATTAAAGTATTAATTAACCTCGTCCTGCATCTGACAGTTTAGACTACTGCTCGAAAACCTGGAACTGCAGACCGGGGTTTGGAATGTTCTCAACCTGACCGAACCGGTTAAAGAAAAAACCTGTTGGAACCGGACCGGCGGTTCAAAAAAAACCGGTCCGGTCCGGTTTCCGGTTTAACCGGTTTTTTTGCACAACCTATTTTCCATGGAAAATTTTTCCACCACCTATTTTCCAGCGTTTTGGGTTGTTTGATTGACAAAATTTTCCATGGAAGTTTTTTCACAAAACTAGTCACGTGACCTCTTTTCCCTCAAATTGGTGGAAAAATTTTCCTCTCCCAACCCAAAGAAAAGTTTTCCAGGGAAAATAAGAGGGGTTATATGAAAAAAAAAATAAAACAAGGATTGGCGTTGGTTATTTGAATTTCAAACAGCTATCAGATATAAAAAACATTTTATATCATCATTTTAAATTTTTTATCTTTTAAAATTATTTATATTGTGATTAATTGGTTCATTGCTTGGAAAAAAAGATAATTTTCTATAGAAAATATTTATTTTTTCATGAAAAATTGATGCAATCAAACAACAAATATGCCTTTTCCATTGAGAATGTTAGATTTTTTTTATGGAAAATAAGGGCAATCAAACAACAAAACAAGAATTTTCCATTAAAAAAAGTAAGATTTTTTAACAAGAAAATAATGACAATCGAACGGCCACTTTCTCGTTTTCCACGAAAAACTTTGCTATGGAAAATTTTTCTTTTTCACCCATTTTCCACATTGTAATCAAACACAGAAATGAAACTATTAAAATAATTCTCATATGAGAACTGAGAAGAAATTATTTTTTATATAATTAACCGCTAGATTTCTAATCTTTGTGTGGAATAATGTAAGATGTTTTGAAGTAGTTCCACCACCGTTTTATAAGCAATATAAACAAAAAACTGAGAACATACAATAATTTATGAAGAACAGAATTGATATTTCATAAACCTTCCAAATAGTTAAAGCACATTACAATAAAGTGTATTGTTATTAAAAATAAAATATCAAACATAACATCCTCCATGATTTAATAAATATCAGAAGCTCAGATATTTAAATTGCTGCCTTAAAGTGTAAGTAACTGATGTCAATGTCTAAATTTGGTGGGGCTAATCTCTTGATATAATCACTTGTCGTATCAAACATACCATCTTGATAATATTTGGTTACCAATAATACACTGATTTTCATTGATCTTAGAGTCGAGGCATTGTTGAAGAGATACTACAAAAATTTAATTTGCCCTTCTGATCCAATAAATCTAGTTATTTCCACTTCCTTGAGGTGAGCAACAGGAATGTTGTGTATAGGCACATCCATATGCATGTCCGGGGCTTCTTCGTGTAGCTGCAATAAATCCATAAAAACACTGTAAACTAACAAACAAACACAGTAATAACATATCAAGCAATCACTAAGCAAGTCACAGAATGATATTTAACCTACAGTTTGGTCAAATTATTCTCTTCTTAAATTGATATCTCAAAACTTTGTCATTGCCATGTGGATATGATTTTTACAAATAGTTTCATTAATCATTTTGGTGCTTTCTGCGCTATTGGAATTAATGTAGGGACCAGATTAACCATTGGAAACAATGTTAAATTCAAACCATACTGATATCAAACATTCATGAAAACAAAACATAATAAATAAAGTTTGTTAAGTATTGAAGGAGGCTTACTTTCAAGGTTAACTTTTCCAAACGGGGAGCAAGAGTCAAAAGAGCGATCAACAATATATAGTATGTTGCCTCCATTTACAAAGTTTACGAATACTGCCAAGTGCTTCAAATGTTCAAATTGATGACAACTCATTTCTGGCATATGAGTGAGCTGTAAACAAAATAGTGGTACATACATGAATATACATATCGATCATCAAAAATTAATAGTAGAAAAGATAAAAATAAATTAATAAGTGATGAACCTCCGGTACATATTCAAACCACAACACTAGCTTCTGCAACTGAGGTAGAAAATTTGGGAGTGTCATGAGAACAAAATTGAGAACACGAGCATCAAATAAAAGCCATAACTCCCCCTCTGTTATGCAAGATACATAATGAAAGGAGAAATTTATTAGATTTCCTCTATACACAAAACTGACCAATTTCTCTGCTTGAACATCAATACTCATCAATGAAGGACATCGAGACACTCTCAACTCTCAAGTGCTTTAGTCGCCCTGACTGTTGATGGATGCTCATGTTTACCAGTTCAGTGCACTGAATAACAACCAGCTCTTCCATGACGGTGCAAATAGATACAAGATTCTGAAGGTCCACATCACAGATGCTCACCAAACATATCGTAAGTGTTTGGAGGGATCTCAGGCAGCCAATACCAACAGGTGCAATGAACATGATTGGATAGGCAGATTCTTGATGGAGAAATGCCGATTTTGTTGGAAAAGCAGATGAAATGGAAAGTCATAACATTTGTTCTCCATTTGTCGGAATCCCATAAGCGAATCCTTTGTATTTGCTGCAGCAGCAAAGGCAACCCATTGGTCAAGAGAACCAGCATGCTTCTCATAAAATGGCATGGCAACCCTAAATGTCTCTACATCGGAACCATAGTGTTGTTTCAACACTATGTCCATTATGATGGTTCAGACAGCAAACACGGATATTGGGCAAGTAAGTCCAGATGTATCTCATGCCCATGGATCAATATTCACAGTCGTCATCGCCGCCGCAATCTTCTAGTCATCCACTATTCCGCTTCTGACTTTCACAACATTAATTACAGTGAAGCTCCGCATGTGTTCAATGCCAGTGATCATATCCGAGTCCGGTGGGAGCGAGAAGTAGTGGCGCCTTCCTCCTCCTCCCAAGATTCGCCATGCATCTTCGCCGCCCCGCTGGGGTCCACTCCGGGCCGGATGCGCGATGGTTTGCTCCTCCTGCTTGCATTCTCTAGCGGGATCTTCAGGCCTCTTGGGTCCACATCTGGCTTCCGGAGAGCTTGGCACCCATGGCTCTTGTGGCCCACTCCCCCACAACGCCTGAAAGTCGGCGCTAGGCGACAGTACAGTTCTCGCGGTGTCTCGGACGCAGGCACTGCCCACACACCACGATCAGCCCCGTGGGTGTGCAGACAGTGGGTGGTGAGACCTTCGCTGGTGAGGCCTTCTCTTGACCATTGTCCATACCTCCTCCTCTGCGCTCCGCCGTTTTGTTGCTCTTGCTTGAACCCATTTACGGCTACTGCAACTTCTCTCTATATCTCTAAAATCTTGATTGTGATAGGTTTGCATTTGTATCATCTAAATTTGTATCTATATCTACCTATATTACTTAACGAAGAAACATTTATAAATAAAAAAACTTTAACTTTAAATTTAAATTTAAAAATAAAAATAAAACAAAAAATTAGATTGAGATTTCAATTTTTTTTAAAAAAAAATGAATTATAAAATAATATTCACAATGAAACTATTCTCTAATGAGAATCAATTGTTTTTTTATGTAATTAACTTTTAGATTTCTTATCCTCCAAAACGAGCAAGAGCAAGATTATGCAATGGGACCATAATTACTTTTTATGTGGAATAATGTAGGATCTTCTGAAGCATGAATGTTTAAAGTTTTTGAGATATATCGTGGTTTTTCCACTAAAAATTTTTCACCGCCATTTTATAAATAGTTTAAACAAAAAACATTTTAAGTCAAATTGAAAATATTGTATTTAGTAGAAACTTTACATCCAACAAAGTGAGAATATTTAATAATTTCTTAAGAACAGAATTGATATTTCATAAACCTTCCAAATAGTTAAAGCACATTACAATAAGTGTATTGTTATTTAAAATAAATTATCAAATATAAAATCCTCCATGATTTAATAAATATCAGAAGTTAAATTGGTGCTGGTGGGGCTAATCTCTTGGTATAATCACTTGTGGTATCATCTCTGGAATGCAAAAACCATTGACTGCCATCTTGATAATATTTTCATTGATTTTCATTGATCTTAGAGTTGAGGCATTGTTGAAGAGATACTGCAAAAATTTGATTTGCCCTTCTGATCCAATAAATCCAGTTATTTCCACTTCCTTGAGGTGAGCAAGAAGAATGTTGTGTATAGGCACATCCATATGCATGTCCAGGGCTACTGGGAGCAGCTGCAGTAAATCCAATCAGTCAGAAAGCTATAAAGTTATATCGTAATTAGCTTTATTAATTTAATCAGTCGCAAGAGGCATCACCATAAGAACACTGAAAACTAACAAACAAACACAGTAATAACATATCAAGCAATCACTAAGCAAGTCACAAAATGATATTTAACCTACAGTTTGGTATAATTATTCTCATCTTGAATTGATATCACAAAACTTTGTCACCGCGATGTGGATATGATTTCTATAAATAGTTTCATTAATCGTTTTGGTGCTTTCTGTGCTATTGGAATGTAGGGACCGGATTAACCATTGGAAACAATGTGAAATTCAAACCATACTGATATCAAACATTCATGAAAACAAAACATAATAAATAAAGTTTGTAAGTATTGGAGGAGGCTTACTTTCAAGGTTAACTTTTCCAAACGAGGAGCAAGAGTCAAAAGAGCGATCAACAATAGTATGTTCCCTCCATTTACAAAGTTTACTAACACCACCAAGTGCTTCAAGTATTCAAATCGATGACAACTCATTTCTGGCATATGAGTGAGCTGAAAACACAATAGTGGTAGATGACTATATATATATATAGGTCAAAAATTAATCATAGAAAAGATAGATAAATAAATAAGTGATGAACCTCCGGTACATATTGCAAGGCCAACTTTAGCTTCTGGAGCTGAGGTAGAAAATTTGGGAGGGTCATGAGAACAAAATTGAGAAAAGGAGCATCAGGTATAAAGCACAACTCCCCATCTGTTATGCAAGATACATAGGAAAACGAGAAATTTATTAGATTTCCTCTATACCAAAAACCGACCAATTTCTCTGCTTGAACATCAATACTCATCAATGAACGGCAATGATACACTGTCAAGTGCTTTAGTCGCCCTGACTGTTGATGGATGCTCATGTTCACCAAATCATGGCAAAGAGAAACATCCAGCTCTTCCATGACGGCACAAGTAGATACAAGATTCTGAAAGTCCACATCACTGATTCTCACGTAACATATCTTAAGTGTTTGGAGGGATCTCAGGAAGCCAATACCAGCAGGCACCTGCAATGAACATGATTGGAGACGCAGACTCTTGATGGAGGATTGCCGATTTTGTTGTAAAAGCAGATGAAATGGAAAGTCATAACATTTGTTCCCCATTGGATTTAATGTCATAAGCAACTCCTTTGTATTTGCTGCAGCAGCAAAGGCAACCCACTGGTCAAGAGACCCAGCATGCTTCTCATAAAATTGCATGCCAACCCTGAATGTCTCTACACCTGAACCACAGTGTTGTTTCAACACTGTGTTCATTATCTGGACAGTCTCGTCTGTCAATTTCGGTAGCAAACCATTCAAGTGCTCTCTGCCAATCCTGTATATCTCTACACCAGAAAATTTATGATGGTTCGGAGGACAGTAAACATGGATATTAGGCAGGTAAGTCCAGATGTATCTCCATCTTCGGGAGAGAACACTAGTCTTGACCGCATCCTTCAATGACAACTTTGAGAGTATCTTGGATAGCACTCCATCCTATACAAACCACATTAGATCAAATCTATATATAGGAGATAAGCGGCTCAAGAGAGTTGGAGGCCTCAAGCGAAAATTTAAAATAGGGTTTTTAATTATTTAATATAAATTAAATTTTATTAAAAAAATTTTAACAAACATTTATACAAGGTACTTTTTTAATTATTTTATATACTAACATAATAATTCTTATGGGTATTATGTGGCCGGGGCTAGTTATCACTTGTGATCCACAAGTATTGTAAACAAGAACTCAAAAGCAAAGATTGAAGAGAGTAAAGATATATAAAAAAAAATTTAAACAATCTTTATTTATAATAGAGAAAATTACCCTTACTTACCAATTTACCAGCTAGTCAGTGACTAATAACTCTTGGGATTAGTTTTTTAATAACTAATAAGGTAGTTGAGAGAAGATATATATTTAATTATGTATTAGTTTATTATCTTTTATTTTAAAAAGTTAGTTGATAAAAGATATATATTGATTATATTTTAAATTAAAAAAAAATTAAATATTAGTATATTATAACAAATTATTATTATTATTATTATTAGCATGATAAAGTTTAAAAAAATTTCAGATTAAAATGTAGTAGGAGGCCTCCATTAGATATTAAATTAAAGTTTTTAAATATTAATTTATCATAAAAATAATTATTATAAAAACATTGATAAGTTTTTAAAAGATTTTAAGGTTTAAACTTTGTATGAGGCCTCCACTATATATTAAAATTTAAATTCAAATTTTTAAATATTAATTTATTATAATAATCTATTATTATAGTTATGATAATAAGATTTCTAAAAAAAATTTAGAGGATAAAAAGTAAATATGAGGCCTTTAAAATTTGCATTTTAAAGTTTGATTGTTTCATCTGGCTTTTACCCTCGAAATGCCCATGGAGATTAAAAAAAAAAAAAAACAAAAAAAAAAAACAATGAAGCAGATGAATTCAAAGTAAGTACAGTTGAATCAGTTACCTCGTTGATGAAGACATCACCACTTGGCTTAGTCTTGTCCATGTCTCAAATCCTGCTGGTTCTTCCTCTGTGTTTCCTCTATAACTATTTTGAAGATTTATATATATATATAAATATAGAGGCCCTTATCTAATATATATATATATATATATATATATATATATATATATATATAAATTATCTTATCCTGAAAACTCATATTTATATATCTACACATATATCTACTGGCAAATAACCCTTGGCTCAGGATTCCAGAAAAATAAATCATAATCAATCTTAAATCAGCTTCAACAAATCATAAATTTTTAAATCAATATAAAAAAAAAACAAAAAACCTCGTTTTCCATCCACTCTTACCCAATCACAACTGCATTAGGTGTATTCTCCATCGGTTAATTGATTCTTATGTGAGAAAGTGATTGAGTGGTTATTTTGGTAGTTTCATTTTTTATATTATTTTATAATTCAAAGTTAAAAAAATTCAAAATCTCAATTTAATTTTTAATTTTTTTAGAATTTTTAAAATTAAAAATTATCTATAACAAATTTATTCTCACTTAATAATATAGCTAGATTATTTTTAAAATTAAAAAAATATAAAATAAAAAAAAATTGAAAATAAGAATCTAATTTTCTGACGTTTTTTTTTGAAATTTTTAAAAATCAAAATTATCAAACTTTGGCTTATTAATGTACTAGTGAATGCCTCTTCGCATTGCTCAAGATTTTAAAAAAATTATAACCTATGATTGAATAGAACTCAATGAAAATATTGATTTTATTAACTTGTGAAGCGTTATCCAAATTAAATAAATGAAATCGCTTCTTCCTCCTTCTTTTATGTATGCTTTTGTCCTCACATTTAATTACAAATAAAACAATTAATAAAATGGTGAGAAAGAAGAGAATAAAAGAGTTGTAGTGAGGAATGAAAATTTGTAGTAGATAAACTTAAATACATTTGAGGTAGAATTAATAAAATCACAATTTTATTTATTAAACTACAAAAGCACAACATAAATAGATCAAAAAAGGAACATATATAACTTAGAATTCTCATGTCTCAAAACGCATTAGAGGTGAAGAAACTTCCCAAATTTATCAGTGATTAAGGGCTGAAATGAAACCTTTGGTATTCCTCTCTCTCCCGATCTCTGTTGGCGTAAGGACTGATGCAAACATGTGGATAAAGAAATATAAACAAACATGTAGTTATTATACTTTTTAAAATTAAAAAATTCAAAATTTTAAGAAAATTTTGAAATATCAATCTATTTTTTTATTTTTTAAATTAAAATTATCTATAACCCATATACTTATAGATATTTTAAAAATTAAAAATGCCCCATTTAGTAATATAGATATACCTTTTAAAATTAAAACATTCAATGAGAAAATTTAAAAATCCCAATCTAGTTTTTTAAATTAAAAATTATGTCCTATAGACTCTCATAAATATATAGAGATAGATAATTTTTAAAACTAAAAATACTCCTTTTACTAGATAGCTTTTTAAAATTAAAAAAATTAAAATTCTGGGAAAATTTCAAAATACCAATCCTAATTTTTTTTTATTTTGAATTTTTTAAAAATTAAAATTAGACTCACTTCGGCATAAATTCTACTGTTAAATTCTACTGTTTGCCAGCCCTTGCTCCAAATTTTAGTTTTATGTTTGGCGGGATTTAGAGAAGGGGCAGCCAACACTGAAATTTCTGAGATTTATTAGTATTAAATAAGTTTTTTGGACATTTTAAATTTTCCCCCATTAAAACTAAAAAAATAAAACGTATACAAAAATAATTAAAAAAATTTCTAAGGACTTATATAAAAAAAATTATTTTAGAAAGTTTGATTCCCATTTTTTATTTCTCATTTCCTATTTTCCAACTCCATCTCTACGAGTGTCTCTTTCTTGCTCTCTCTCTCTCTCTCTTTTACTCATTCTTCCTCACCTTGGTGTCAAGCTCTCAGTTGTTAGATTGGGCCATTTTCGGTCCTTTTCCGTTGATAATCAGGTTAGTCTCAAGTCCTTATTCCTTGTTTCTATCTCTCGTTGTTAGTCTTTCTTTCATGGTTTTTTATAGGGATTTTTTTTAGTTTATTTGGTTGCAAATTGGTGCAGTGTAGTAAGTGGGTAAACAGGCAGTACTTTTATATGAAAAAGTTTTTTATTTACTTGTGCTTCATTATATATTTGTTTATATTTTATATTTAATATTAATATGCCCCACTAAGCAAAAATCCAGGATTCGTCCTGCTTCCAACTTCTCTTCTGTCAGCAGCTTCTGCATGTAACAATTATCTAGATTACTTAATACACTTGTTATTTGTCAATTTTTATCTGGAAGTTTGCCACAAATACAGACCATACATCTGGTTTATAAGAACCCTCCTTTCTACTTCCGTCCACAAACTTCTACTAATTTTCATGGTTCCATACAATTGAACTTGTCCATTTTGGGTTTTGGAGGCTTGAAAATTGGATGTCAATGTCAGTATCACATGAATATTGTTTTTCTCCTTTTTCATAAATTTTGATGATGTTCTTCCACTGTTTCATTTCAAGTGGTTCATGTCCATGTTTCTGTGCTGCATCCCTGTGTTGTGAGGCATGCAGGTGCCAAGTATATACGTGGAAATGCTCCTGATATTAAACAGGGAATCCAGATGACTCCTGAGGAGATAGAATTGCAGTATCCAATTCCTTTTGCTCCAAAGGTGATTTCTGGGGTAACCATTCAAACTGCATAAAAATTCTGTCGTTTTATTAAATATTGAGATCCCTTTTTTTCGTCGATAGGAAACATCTAATGAGACTCCTTCCACCCTGCTTCATACTGCCTGTCCATTGTCTGCGCCTGCACCATGGTTTTGAATTTGTCATCCCACCTGATATCCTTTTTCATAATATTGTTGTATATTATCTGATTTCTGCTCTCTTTTTGAAGATGTGCTCTGCATGTTCAATATACTGCCGCTGTTATGCATGTCTGAATCCATTTGGAAAGAAAGGTGCTAATAGGATTTGTGTCCTCATCTGCATTTGATAGAATAAACATTCCTCCTAGTATTTTTGGCCAGCAAATAGGATCTTCCAATCCAGTTGCATTTGATCAAATAGTTGCAAGAGTACCTGAGTTGCCTCTGTTTTATCACCAGCTGCATGTAAGATCTACCTATCCAACTACATCTAATCCATCAATGATGAGAAACTCCTCTTTTCCTTGGACTAATTATGGCCAGCAGATAGAACCTGCCAATCCACTTGTATTTGATCAAACAATTGCAAGACTGCAGAAGTTACCTATGTTTTCTCGACACCAGCAGATCATAAGATCTACCTCGCCATCAATGATGAGAAACTCCATACATCCTTGGTTTTTCTTGGTCATGAGATAAAACCTGCCAAACCACCTTCATTTGATCAAACAGTTGCAAGAGGATATATCGTAGATGAATAGTTTTCATTTATGCATAATATTTATAACCAAACTCCTCGATTATAATTGCATTTAAAATAAAAAATTTCCCCAATGTACGTATTTCATTTCAATTCTAGTAAACTTTTGTATTTTTTGGTGTTTTATTTATTAAGAATTAATTTTAAACTATATATTTTTAAGAAAAACATCACTAAAAACTGAGTTTTGTGGTTTTATATTTAAATAGCTAAGAAGATTGAGTAACTACGAAAGATGACAAATAAATTTAGATAAATTAGCTGTCACAATTTCTCATAGAGGAGGAACATAAAAATTTGAAATTTTTAAAGTTATATATATATATATATATATATATATATATATATATATAGGCTTTAAAATAAATGAACCAATAATTTTTTTTAATGCTAGAAGTAAGTTTGGCATTAAACAAATTTTAATAAACTAAAATTAATTTTCCTTTAAACCAATAGAAATCTCATGATAATATCATGTTTTCCATGTGATTTTTGGCTATTTAGTTACCACACATTTTTCATTAATGTCGACTGAATGAAATTTAATTTACAATAAATTTGGTTTATATTTCTAAAAAACCAGCGACTTCGCTTTGAGATTACATTAGTGCAAGGGTTAAACTGTTAAAGGCGTTGGCGCCAAACTTTTAGCGATATACTTGCGGTGTGGTAGCGGGTTGAGGCTCTCTTGCTACAGATGATGGGGAAGGGCCTTTTGCGATGCTAAACTGGCCATACCTTGAAGCGATGCTTTATGGCCATTGTCAAAAAAAAAAAAAAAAATTGGTTTATATTGATCTTATTTTAAATCTACAAAGTTTGAATAAAACTTTATTATTAAAAATTTTAGATGTTGGAGAAAACCTAAAGTTAAAGTGATAAATAAATTTTTTATCAACTTGTAAAATAAAATTTTAAAAATCAAACTAACCTTAACAAAAGAGTTAGGAAGTAACATAATAGAAAGAGCCAAAGTATTTATCAATACACAAAAATGTAAGGACGTTTTTGCATGGACATTTACATTTTGCTTTCTATTTTCTTGTTTTAAACATTCTTGTTTTACAGCTTGCTGATAGAGGGATTCCACAAAATGAAAGGTCTATTGCTTGTATCTCACATTATTTTTACTGCCTTATCTCTAGCTCATAATGACCGGAATTGAAGATGCACCTATTGTTGCAGGTTTTATCAGCGTATCTGTTGATGAGAATGATGTATTGGATTCTTTTATGGAGACTGATTAGCCTTGAAACTATACAAAAGCAAAATGTTATTTATCAGACTCAAACAACACCAATTCTACTGATAACCCATACGGACTACCATTTCTCATGCTTGATCAAATTGAGAGAAAAATCTAGATTTTAATCCAATTCTATGAAAATAAATGAAAAATTATACAGTCATATTTAAAATTTTACTAGCATGCATAGGTTGCAAGGTTCATACTTTGAAATCAAATCAGAACTTATTTTACAGACAAATCATAATAGTAATAAAAAATTTATAGTGGTGTGTATGTAATATTGAGATATATGGGATGTTTATATAAAAAATTTCAGAAATAATTTTCATGAAACGGAAAGCAACAAAGTAGCCCAAACTTCAACCACATCTCTTTTCCGGCCATTGGTTCTGTTTGAGAACGAGCACAGGGATGCATGAAGAACAGTAGAAGATAAAGGAGATTGAGAGATGGTTAAAGCATAGGTCTTTTTACTGTGACACCCAGCTGGGACGTATGAACAAGATTCAAAATTATGAGCTTAGTTAGAGGCTAGAAAAATTCAGGCTTTAAAATCAGTTAATAATGAGAACTAAGTTTACACCAACCTTCACAAAAAAAGTTGATAACTCATTCATCCTTTAAAAAAGAGGAATTTAGTTTGACTTACACCTACTTACATTGTGGTTCTAGTGGCTAATCTTAATTTATTAAAAAAAAGTAAGAGAACTAAGATTACTAAGAAAGCAGAGAAATAGACAGTGTTTTAAGAATAAACAACATATTTTCTTAAGAATTATCCATAATATTTCCTTCATCATAATCTCTTGGTTGGATGTAGTTTCAATGACAAAACAATCAAAGTTGGAGCGACAAATCTAACCCTCAGTGAAACACAATCGCCACACCAGAGAGGGTCGATGAGAGTGGAGACTCCTCTTAGGAGGGCCCAGCCCAAAGCTGAGCTAGGGAGAAGGCAACGATTGCTGTTAGGAGGACCATATTATTTTAAACTTTGTATTTATTTATTTCCTACCTAACTAAGCAATGTAACATACCCTATTATGATAAGTAAATAAAATGTGGTTTATCCATCTATTTCAAAAAAAAAAAAAGAAATAGAAGTTTTATAGGGGTTCATATGTAATATTGAGTTTTTACTATATTATATAAAAGGACAGCCAAGTGCTACAAAGCAACAACTTTACCGCAAGGAAAATATAATTTGCAAAAGGACCCTATTTCAAAAGTTATTAGTAAAATGAATCTACTTCATATTAAAAAAAAATATTTTGTAGTAATTTTAAATAAATAAATAAATATAAGATATAACCATGTTTGCAGCAAGGTCCTTTTACTAATAAATTTTTAAGCAAGGGCATTTACAGATTTATTTATCTTTTTGGTTTTTTAAATTGGCTTTATAGAATGAGGAATTTAATAACTCAGGTTTGTAAACACAAGCTCAAATCAAAGAACATATAGATAATAACTTTCATAATTTCATGGCACTAACATCAGTCCTACAGATTGTATCAGACCCAAGTATCATGCCCATGACAACAATCCCTAAAAGTACCATTCAAAGAACATATAGAGCTCTTATGCTTCTTCTCCTCATTTTTCTCCAGCTCCTTCTTCTTCCATGATTAGCTCCTCATTTAGATCAAAGTCAAAAACTTGGCGGCTTTGCTTAGTGGCCATTGCCCGAGGATGATTCTTTAGAAAGTGCTTCCTCATGTGTCCTCCAAGGGCTCGTCCACAAGGGAAAACAACATCACATTGATTGCATTGATGTTTTTCAACTTGTCCAGAAATCATTTTGCCTTTCTCCGAAGTCTCACCAACTTCAGAGTTGTTCTTCACTTTTGGATATCTGGCTCTTTGTCCTCCTAGCTTGTGCTTATGGAGTTGAGAATGGTGCATATATAACATACATAAGCTTTAGTCTTCTCTTGTAGTTGTTCTTGCACATCATCATCATTTTCAATTTTCCTTCTCTTTTTAGACTCAAGATAAAAGTCATGCATTTCAGTGACTAGAGCTCTTGCTTTGGCCCTACTGATTGAATTATCAGTCACATCTTCACTCAACATCTGAAGTATCAAAGCAGCTTGATTTTCACAATTGCCCATTGAATCAGGGTCAAAGTTTATCAAACCCGTATGACATGCAAGTAGTTCTTTTATTACAGGTTCCTCTTTCGCCGTAGAGAGAGGAGTCTCTTCCAGAGGGACCATTCCTCTGTATGATCGATTCGAATTAACCCTTATGTTGCCATGGAGCTTCTTTTCTGCAAGGAAAACCTTGTGACAAACAGTGCAAACATGCAATGTGGTTTCATGATTTGCACCTTGCTCTGAGTCTTTCCCACTAGGTGTTTGAGAGGAGCTTCCATTTTTCTCGCTCATCTTCTCTTTTCCTCTTGAATCCATATTTTCTGTAGTTTAGCATCATTATTGAAACAATGTTTCCAACAATACAAAAAGAGGAGCTATAATAATTGATAAAACATAGATTTGTTGGAAAAAATTAAAAAAAAAATCATCTTTTCCTACTACCTCTTTCTCATTTCTCTTTATTATCATCATCAAACTAATTTTTAAAAATAAATTATAGTTAGTAGATAAAACTATTAACAGATTTCAATAACTTATCCATAAAAAAGTTCAAGATTAGGAAACACGTTTCTCAAATCACACACTTCTCAAATCTAAGTCCCCAATGTATCATAGATTCAAATATCACAAAACAATTAATTGTTTTCAGAGTAAAAAAAACACATACTAGCTTAAACACACAAAATAACTATTTATCACAAAAAATATATATATATATAAATAATATTTTTTTTAACTCAAAAAACTTTTAAAGAAAAAAAATCACTTTGACAATGGTATCGTAAAACTATAAACAAGATTCAAAACCACATTAAAAATCTTAAAACATCTTAGATCAAAAGATACTGAAAGCTAGAACTTATGATCGATGATCTAAATGTGGATGAGCTTATCTGAGGAGAGGAAGATCATTTGAGTATCAAAAATAATTTATATTAAAAAAACAAATTTTTACTAGAAAAGTAACTTTTCTCACTGATCATATATTGAGAAACCGAAGATCTATCAATAAAAGATGAAATTTAGAGCCACTTACAAAAACTTTTCTTGGTGATTCCTCTTTGGTGATACAAGCCAAGTTCTTCTAATCTCCTCACACTCTCCTCCCCTTGTAGTTATGACTAGTGTTACAAGGGAGTCAGGGTAAATATAAGAATTTATTACGACCAATTTTGTCCAATCCCTTAATTCTTACTAAACTCAGGACTTTTTTCTACTTATTTTGAAATTTATATTAATATTCACTTGAAAAAATAGACATTTTTTAATTAAAAAATCAATTTAAGGTCTTTTTTTTCTGAAAAGCATGAGTTGGCAGTTTCATCAAACTGAGATTTTTTTTAAAAAAAATAAAATAAATATAAGATGAAGTTGATTGTGGATTTTATGTTTTTTTTAAAAAAAAACCTAAGATGAAGTCATGAAGCCGTGTTTCAAAAATCAGTTTCTTCAAACTAAAAAAAAATATTTTATATAAAAATTTAAAAATAAATCAGACTTAGATGAGCAAACTAATTCTATAATTTTTAATTTGTTTAAAAATTTTGAAATCATAGTTAATATAAATTTAAAAAAATTAATTTTTAAAAAGCTTTAAAGTTTGCTGATAAATTTAACAAGTTATCCTAAAAAATAATTTTCATATTTTTAAATGTAATTTTTAATTAATTTTGAGGTTTTTCATTAATTATTAATTTTACTTTAAAAACCTAATTTTATTCTTTTCTTTTTAAAATAAATTATAAAATTTCTAATTATATTTAACTTTTTAATGAGAATCTAAGATTTTTATAATTATTTTATAATATTTTTATGAAATATTCATATTAATTTGTATAACTAGTTCATAATAAATATAAGGTAATAACATTAGTATAGATATATAATTTTTTTATTTTACAATTATATATATATATATATATATATATATATATATATATATATATATATAGAGAGAGAGAGAGAGAGAGAGAGAAATGCTATGTACTCCACCGAAACGACACGAATTGGTGACATGTCGTGTCACCTATTCGTGTCGTTTACTCCGCTTATATAGCATTATTCATATATTTAATATGAAGATTGGATTTAAAATGTCTCATTCATCTTGAATTCTTTTTTTCAAAAATAATCTTGTCATGTTCTCCAAAAATAAATAAATAAAATTTCCATTAAATTTTGAAACAAATATTATTTTTTGCTATTTTTTTCAATTTTTTAAATGGCCCAGCTAAAACCGAAGAAATGAAATCACAATGGCATCTCTTTCCCGCCATTCCTTTTTTTTATTTTTTGATAGGGTAGAGCTAATACAAGCTGACAAAAAACCTTAAAAACTTAAAAGACAATCCATCTGGGCCTATCAGCCCCCTTGTGGAATAGAGAGAGGCCAGGATTGGTCTTCGCATGTCCGGCTAATGCATCTGCAAGAAAGTTCAGTTCTCTTGGGCAAAACTCGACTCTGTGCCTAGGTTCTCCAAATAGAAAACGGTTGATGGTGTGGTTGTAATTTTGCCCATTCCCATTGTTGCTTTTCATCTTTATTTCTGATCAAATGAAGAATATGCAATCTGAGCTGATTTTGTCAGGCTTCACATTCCTTGCTTTGCATTGCTCGATTGCAGTGACAAGGGCTTGAAGTTCTGCTTAGAGGCTTGACTTTGTGAGGCTACTTGAGCATCCTGCCAGGAGGACTGTGCATTGCCCTTTGATGATGATAAAACCTAATCCACACAAGGAGCAATCATCAGTCAAGGCAGCATCACACATAATTGTGATATTATGGTTAAAAACAGATGTATTTAGAAACTCCCTAAGTTGTGCCTTGATCTTCCAATAATGTTTATTTGTAACTGCAAGCGCTTGTTCAAAAATCTGCATTGGTTGAGACCTTTTGTCGTTGAAAATAAGGTCACTCCTGGCCTTCCAAAGGCTCCATGCACATGTGGCAACCAGCGCTTTATCAAAGTTTTGTTTACTCTTCCGACTATCACTTGCGTTTGTTATCCAGTCCCCAGTTAATAGATTCTCCAGTAGGTACATATTTAGTCTTGTATGAGTAGATATAGCCTGCCAGTACTGCTTAGCTATTATACAATTTTGCATTAAGTGGCTAATTGTTTCATCTGTTAACTCACAGAAAGGACAGGAGGATTGTGGGCCAATTCCCAGTGAATATAGAAGTGCATATGTAGGGATCTTGGCATGTATCAATCTCCAAAAGAAGGTTTTCACACTAGGTGACATAGATAACCTCCAAATCAAGTACCATCCCTTCCACTTTTCATTGCCCTGTGCTAAATTTTTGTTTAAAAAACTATATGCCTCTCTGGAAATATTTGCAGTGTGCCCAGAGGGTGACCAGGCCCACTGGTTGTGATTGTCATCCACAAAATATTTCCTAAATATTTTATCCCAGTCCAAAGTTGTTCCAAAAAAATTCGTTACCTCACAATAATTTAGCCTATGATCCACCAACAAATTAGCTATATTTAGTGACTCAATGGGTGCATGCATATTGATGAAAGTAGGCTTAAGGGCAAGTGGTATGTCAAATAGCCATGGATCATTGGAAAAGCTTGTTCTAGAGAAGTTGCATTCATTAATAAAGAGACTTAATCTGACGGAGAAAGCAGTGTTACAAAATTTCCTGTAAAACCATGAAGCTTGAGGTAGGGTAGGCCTTTCCCAAGGGTTTAAGTTACCATATTCAAGGGTGGTAATCTTGACCCAGAACTTATCATCATTGTTTAAAAGGGAGATGATGTTTTTGACCATAACATTGTCCTGCCTTGGAGGAGCCTGGCCCTCCTCCCCATGCTCCTATTAGCCTCTCTTTATCAGGGCTAGGAGTAGATTACAGTGAGAGTATATATGAGAGTGAACTTAATGTTTTATAAGAGGGAGAGTATGAATTATATGATAAAGGTTCACTAACCATTAACCTTCACGGACTTGATCAACTAGAGGCTCTTGCTGTTGAAATAGAGACCACTGTCAGTGTCTAGGATGTCAGAACAAACAAAATAAAAACAAGGAAATCATTGCTCCAAAAGAGACAACAACATTAAAGAATTCTTACAACACCAGTTTAACTATCCAATATGGCGACCATGTGTATCGATACATTATTTTTTTATCCAATACTGATATAATCTTGATTTTCACAATTAGAAATAATCTGATGTAACTATTGTTTCTATCACGCCCCGACCCGGATTCAGGGCCTCGAAGGCCAGATATCAGATCGGTCAGATCCGAAAGTGGAGTCGAGCTCTACTCGGACACAAGGCCTAAGAATGAATTAGCAGATAACAACATAACATAATTTTAAACAAGTCTTAGCAGAATAAAATCATAAGGGTCCATAAGCCCTACATAAAGCCAGGCCCTACAAGTGCCATATAATCAGTATCTCTCACAAAATAGAAATAAGGGAGATCCTCAGACCTCTGCAAATACCCTTATCCCTGATAGCCTCCTTTGCGCAAATCCTCTACACCTCAGGATCTGAAAAGACAAGAAGAGCAAGTGCGTGAGCTTTAGGATGAAAAGCCCAGTAAGTACTCCTGCATGGATCATAAGAATATAATAAAACAACAAACAGATCAATGGGGTCACACCCCTCAAAAACATCAATTATAGGAGTTTACCATAAGCAAACAACGGTACAACCCCTAACTACAATAGCCCTCAAGCTCTGTGATGAGTTTCAAAGAAAGGTCAACAAGGAACACCCCCGGTCAGCGTAACCAGCTAATCGCTGTAATCACGACCCTCCGGTCATAAGTCAGTAGTGCCACCTCTCCTACATGTCGACACGGCCAGCATACCATTCCTAATCGACGCGGTGACAACCAGAGTATCATCCCTCTGGTGTGGCAAACTGAAACGCCAGGGCATCCCGTCCCTGAACGTTTTCCAACGGAGCCCTCACCCTCCACTGAGTCCGGGCAGAAGACCAACAATAAAATAAGGGATTAATTCCAACATCCCTAGACAATCAAACATGCTCAACAGGAATAATAAAGATAGCATGAATGAACTCAATAAAATAAGGCATCAATACCATCAACCATGATAATAACTAAGCCAAGAAAAACAAAACTCCGAAGAGTGGGTACAAGGCAAGTTTACTTACCTTTAACAAGAGCTGGAAACTTCCCTAGTTTCCTTCTGACGTGTCTCTAAGCCTCCATGTCGGTATCAGGTAATAAAACCTCTATTAACGAAAGAAATGCTAGAAAACCCTACATTTCAAGATGCACATGCCTTTACTCTCTCATTTGGTGAGTTACATTCTAACAATCAAGTCCTGAGGTAACCTACTCGGTTACTGACCCATTTACCTTTGTGTACTGTCCCTAGTCCATCGTCCAACCTTGACGACCTATCTTTCGTATCTTAACACTTAATTCAACCCTACCTGGTCATTTAGACAAATTGGGCCCGCTTAGCTTGTCCTAGCGATTAAGGCCCAATTGGTTCCTTTAAACCTCTTACTTAAGCCCAACAGCCGGGGAAGAAGGCTGCGTCCACGGCGGCTCGCATTGGCGGAGAGAAACGGCTGGCACCGCCTCGAGATCGGCACAATATAGATGAACGGGGAGGATTACTTGATCACATCCCACGGCCAGAAACCCATCTTGATGCCTCAGATCCAGCACGCAGTTGGATGAACGGTCCAGATCATATCGTGATCAACGGCCAGATTAACCCACCATGTCTCGAACTTGAGACAATCTCTAGATGAGTGGTCCTCATCAACCCGCACCGTGAGGTCACTCTCACTGCCTCCTCTCTCGGTGCCTCGGATCCAGCACGCGATCAGATGGATCTACTCTGGGCTTGCCACGTGGCCTCACGATTGTCGTTATAACGCATCGCGATCAATATAGATTTGAGATGTTTTAATCTTAACTGTTGAATCAACCCTATAAGGGTTTGTTTGGACATTTAACCAGAAGTCCCTGAACTTCTTTAGGTTACACTTTAGTCCCTTCTCTGTGAGAGAGGATAATTCCCTTCTGGTCCTCAACACTTTTGAAAATTACTAAAAGCCCCTTATGACCACTAATGAACCCTAATTAAGCTTATGATTAATTTAATTTTTTTCCCCTTTTTAAATCATCCATCCCTCAAGCTTTAGGGACTAATTAAGTTACAAACTTATTTTAAGAAGTTATTAAATTTTATTTCAAAATTCTTGGATTTTACAGTTTCACTAGTGAATGCAAAACTCTACAATTACCAAGAATTAAAATATCAAAATAAATATTATTGTTACGTTAAGGTTTTAAATCTATCCTCTTTTAAACTCAACCTAGCTATGATACCATGTTAGAATGATAGAGAGAGAGAGGGGAAAATGGGTGAAATGAGACTTAACATTTCATTAAAATCTTAAAATGGATGCAAATCATAGGGTGTCAAAATTATAAAACATATTATTAATTTTTATTAATTAATTTGCTAATTAAGATTACTTATTGTTGATATCTTATTGAAGCCCTACAAATACATATTTCAGATTATACCATTGGGTGCTATCCTTTTAAATTTTGGTGCTGCACCTTACTCATTGTCATTTCAAGTAGGTTCTACCTTGCTACTGAAATAGACTATACAGACCACTATCAGTGTCTATGATGTCAAAACAAACAAAAAATAAACAAGAAAATCATTGCTCCAAAAGCGACAACAACATTGAATAATTCTCATGGCACCGGTGTAACATTTCAATATGGCGACTATGTGTATCAATACATTTTTTTTATTCAATACGGATGGAATCTTTATTTTCAACATTGAAATCATCTGTTGTAACTATTGTTTCACCAGTGAATGCAAAACTCTACAATTGCCAAGAATTAAAATGCAAAAATAAACATTGTTGTTACGTCAAGGTCTTGCATCTATCCTCTTTTAAACTCAACCTGACACTGATATCATGTGAGAATGAGAGACAAAGAGAGGAAAATGGGTGAAATCAGCCTTAACATTTCATTAAAATCTTAATGAAATGGATGCAATCATAGGATGTCAAAATTATAAAATATATTATTAATTTGTATTAATTTGCTAATTAAGATTAGTTATTGTTGATATATAATTGAATAGATTGATTGTAAGTGTTGACATGTGGTTGTGTGCAGTTCGTTGTATTAAATGATGTGTATTGTAGTAATTTCATGGATGAATAAATAAAAAATAAAAAATATATATATTTTAATTATGGTCAACAGAATCATTAAATTTTAACTTAATTATTCCAAAATGTTTGTTTGGTTTTGGTGGAAAAAAGTGGATATCCAATTTTATTCCAATCCCAAACACTACCCATATGAAGATTAGAAGTGTTCTTGAGAGAGATCTTCATATATCTAATACCAATAACCATAGAGAGATCTATGTCCAAGGTGTCTGGGTTTTCGGTGCTTATTCAGAATGCTAGCACATTAATGGTCTTTTCATATGCTACAAACAGTGTATTGCTTAAGGCCCTTCAATAACAGTTACACCATTTCCATTTTATTTGCAAGGTTCAGACTGCCTACTTTGCATTTGAGTTACCTTTCTAATAAAATGACTTGCTCTGCCCTACAAATACATATTTGAGACTACCCTTGTGTAATATTCTTTTAAATTTTGGTATTGCATCTTACTTATTGTCATTTGAAACAGGTTTTGCCCTTGTCTTGTTGTTGAAATAGACTGCAGTACAAACCACTATGAGTGTTTAGGATGTCGGAACAAACAAAATAGAAACAAGGATATCATTGCTCTAAAAGAGACAACATTGAAGAATTCTTAGGGCACTAGTGTAACAATCTAATATGGCGATCTTGTGTATCGATACATTATTTTATCCAATACTAATGTAATCTTGATTTTCACTATTAGAAATCATCTTCTATAACTACTGTTTCACCAGTGAATGTAAAACTCTGCAGTTTTCAAGATTAAAATGCAAAGATAAACACTATTGTTAAGTCAAGGTTTTGCATATCTATCCTCTTTTAAACTCGACTTGGCTTTGATACCATATGAGAATGAGAGAGAGGAAAATGGGTGAAATTAGCCTTAATATTTCATTAAAATATTAATGAAATGGATGCAAATTATAGGATGTCAAAATTATAAAATATATTATTAATTTTTATTAATTTGCTAATTAAGATTAGTTATTTATATTTGATTGAATCCCTACAAATACATATTTCAAACTACCCTTGTGTACTATCCTTTTAAATTTTGGTGTTGCACCTTACTCATTGTCATTTCAAGCAGGTTCTGCCCTTGTCTTGCAGCTAAAATAGACTGTACAAACCACTGTGAGTGTTTAGGATGTCGGAATAAAAAAATAAAAACAAGGATATGATTGCTCTAAAAGAGACATTCTTAGGGCACCAGTGTAACAATCCAATATGGCGACCATGTGTATCGATACATTATTTTTTTTATCCAATACTAATGTAATCTTGATTTTCACTATTAGAATCATCTGCTATAACTATTGTTTCACCACTTAATGCAAAACTTTGTAGTTGCGAAGAATTAAAATGCAAAACTAAACATTGTTGCTAAGTCAAGGTTTTGCATCTATCCTCTTTTAAACTCAACCTGACCTTGATAACATGTGAGAATGAGAGACAGAGAGAGGAAATTGGGTGAAATTAGTCTTAATATTTCATTAAAATCTTAATGAAATGGATGCAAATTATACAATGTCAAAATTATAAAATATATTATTAATTTTTATTAATTTTCTAATTAAGATTAGTTATTGATATTTGATTGAATCCCTACAAATACATATTTTAAACTACCATTGTATACTATCCTTTTAAATTTTGGTGTTGCACCTTACTCTTTGTCATTTCAAGCAGGTTATGACCTTATCTTGCTGCTGACATAGACTGCAGTCAGTGCATAGGATATCAGAACAAACAAAATAAAAATCAGGATATCATTGCTCTAAAAGAGACAACAACATTGAAGATTCTTAGGGCACCAATGTAACAATCCAATGTGGCGACCATGTGTATCGATAAATTATTTTTTTATCCAATACTAATATAATCTTGATTTTCACTATTAGAAATCAACTGCTATAACTATTGTCACCAGTGAATGAAAAACTCTGTAGTTGTCAAGAATTAAAATTCAAAAATAAACACGGTTGTTAAGTCAAGGTTTTGTATCTATCCTCTTTTAAACTCAACTTGGCTCTCATACCATATGAGAATGAGACACGGAGAGAGGAAAATGGGTGAAATTAGCATGAACATTTCATTAAAATCTTAATGAAATGGACGCAAATTATAGGATGTCAAAATTATAAAATATATTATTAATTTTTATTAATTTGCTAATTAAGATTAGTTATTTATACATGATTGAATCCCTACAAATACATATTTCACCCTTGTCTTGTTGCTGAAATAAACTATACAGTGGTCGACCACTGTCAGTGTCAATCTAGGATGTCGGAACAAACAAAATAAAAATAAGGAAATCATTACTGAAAAAGAGACAACAGCATTGAAGAATTCTTAGGGCACCAGTGTAACAATCCAATGTGGCGACCATGTATATCGATACATTTTTTTTTATCCAATCCTGATGTAATCTTAATTTTCACAATTAGAAATCATCTGTTGTAAATCAAGGGCGGTCGGGGCTTATTTCACTCAAGACCGCCATGAGTCCTCGAGGTATCCCGGCATGCGGCCAAGGTGAAAGCCCCTTCCTCCCCCTCAAGCTTTGCAATGCTTGAGCCGAATTTGGGAGATGCCGCTGCCTTGCCAGCCAAGCCATGAAGTTCCCCACGCCAAGCAGAGTCATGAAAGCATCTTGCCACAAAAGTCTCCCCTTCACAAGCGCATTCTTGCCACCATGTAGTCACATCCCAGTAGTTTGGAGCATGAGGGGAACACATCACCCGGTCGGTGAGATCTATTTTTATCTTTTTTATTTTTATAAGGTTTAGGGAATTTGCACAATATTTGAAACTCAGTCACGAAGTAATTGATTAAAAAAAATATGCAGTTGGAAATCTATCTAATTTAGATTTTATATTTTTTTTCTCCTTGTATTTGTAGAATTAGAATTTGAAAATCCATAAATAATAATGTATTTTAGTATATGTTGACGCAAAATTAGGAAGAAACCCAATTTCACCCAACATTTGAATTTATATTAGAGGGAAAGGGGAGGATCACCATGAAATCAAAGAAAAACCCAAAATCAAATGAAGAACACACAAAATTAACGTGGAAACCCCATGAATGGAGAAAAAACCACAAGCTCCATTATCGGGAGCGAAAATCCACTATCAATCTCCAAAATTTACAAGATGAAGCTCCATGAAAGAGCTTGAGGACATAAGGAAGAAGGGAAGAACCCAGGAGGCCAATTCGGCAGGGCTTCGCTTGAGTGGAGGAGAGATCCCTTCGAATTAGAGGAGCTGGGCATTTATAGGGTGTGAGGTAGGGGTGATGCTTGCTCGTCATGTCATCCTTTAATTGGGCACGTGGGCGCCAAGTGGAGGCCAAGTGGCCTGGATCCAGCCTCGCGATTCTTTAGATGTTTCTAGAAGTACCGAGACGGTTATTTCCTTAACCGCCTAACTGTCTCTCAACTGCTTAACTGCCTAGAGTTCTAGAAGATCTTCAGGGCCTCTTGGTGACGTGTTCTGAGGAAAATGTTGATTAGATGAAAAAGAGTGGAGGCCGAGAGGGTGAGGACCTCGGGTCCTGAGGACCTCGGCATTGAGGACCTCGGCACTTGAGTTGAACCACAAGCGGTCTTGTAGTTTGTCGTGATTACGTAGTGCGGCCGATTGTCAAGGTGATGCTTGTTCCCTTTATTCCCATCTCTATCAGTATAAAAATATTTGTAGATCTAATTATTAATAATTTTAATTATTGATAAATTTATCAAGAAAAGATCAAGTCAACCACTTTAAAGATATTGCATGATTTTTTTTTTAAAAAAAAACTAACTCAGCCAAAGAACATCACTAAAAACACTTCTATTCATAATTCCCACAATCACATTTAATTGTCAACCACTTTAAATAATTAATTTTTTTTATAATAACTTGAAAAGAGAGAATACATGAGTGCATCACTCTCATCTAATTAAGGACACTTTTACACAATACATGACTTATTTATACTTTTTTTTAAAACATGATGTGTCACACATATAACACCCGCATCAACGGTAGTTTTAGGCATAGATAAATATTATATATATATATATATATATATATATATATATATATATATATATATATATATATATTATGATTATTTTAATAAAAAATTATATTGTAGCTCTATATTATATTGGAAACCATTATTATGTTGGATAAAAAAAATTATATTTTACACTCAGCCCCCCCTATCAGTGACTCCTGGTTCCGTCTTTCACTAGTGAATGTAAAACTCTGCAATTGTCAAGAATTAAAATGCAAAAATAAACATTGTTGTTACGTTAAGGTTTTGCATATATCCTCATCAAACTTAACCTGGCTCTGATACCATGTAAGAATGAGAGACAGAGAGGAAAATGGGTGAAATGATCTCTAACATTATCAACAAGAGAATTCCCCATGTATATACAAATGTATATGTGAAGCCCATACATGGGCATAGATATGCCACACAATAAAAGAACAAAACATCAAACATATAACAAGAATACAAAGGATTTATGTGGTTCGGCTTTCAAGGCCCACAACCATGGGCAGAGGCCACCAGAAAATTCCACTATAGTCTTCAAAGATGGAGATTACAAGCTTCACTAGCTAATTAGGTCTAACCATGACTTCAATACAAGAAGAGAAAACACCAAAAAACTTACAAGCATGAACAATCAATCTCTGCATTTCTCCTTGATGTTGCCAAGCTGATCTCAAGTCAATCTCAAGCCCTCGAACCCTTTTCTTCAACTGCTTTCGAACCCTAGGTCTCTCTTCTCGCTTGTCTGAAAATTGAGCCAAAGATTCATAAGAAATGGGTAAAGTTCTCCTTTTAAATCAGCCCGAGCATGGTCGTGCTTCGGGAAGAGCACGGACGTGCTCCTCCTTGTGTTCCTAAAAACACAGTCCATATGCCCAGAACACGGGCGTGCTCAACCCCGTGTTCAGATCATGCTTCTCTTGGGATTTTTAAGAATAGATCCCATAAACAAACAAAAAGTTGCATGGGCTAGGAGCACAGCCATTCTTCAGAACACAGGTGTGCTTCCCCCCTTGTTTCGACCGTGCTTCTCTCGGGATGTTCTAAGAACAAAACCTGAATAACTGCAATCATGAGCACAGGTTAAGCATGCCCTTGAGCACGTCCGTGCTCATAAAATTTGAAGCCACATTCACAACACTATGATCACCGGATATATTGTTTGTAATTATAGGAGACAAATTTTCACATAGTTGTTTATAGAATTATGTATTGTTCAAAATATTTAGTCTTATTTCTTATGCTTGCAATTTTATTTGCTTAGGATATAGTTTTCAAATTCACGAAATTCTGGTTAAGTTAATGATGTCAAGGAACTTATTCTGTGTTACACATCAAGAGTTGTGGTTGATAAGATTGAATGATTATTTCTCTTCATCCTTCAATGGATTGAACTCTTCACTGTTTGGCAATTTACAGTAGTCACAAAGTGGTTGTTCCTTTGTGAATTTTATATTGCCACTACATAATTCAGGTATTAAGACTACACAAGATGATGTTCTGCAGCCACCCGCACCTTTGAGCAGCCGAGGTTTGCATCCTAACAACATGTGATGGTCTTCCCTTAGGCCCAATAGGTTTTATCCCAATTGCTTCTACCCTTTTCTATAGTGGCTAAAGTTTAGATTTACTTATTATATATAGGCTTTCAATTGCAAAAGTTCAAGCAACTTAAGCAAAACCTGTGAATGCCTCAAGGTTTTGCATCTTTTTTCTTTTAAAGTTATCTCTTTCTTTTATGTCTCTGATTTTCACCCCTGATTCTTTTCACAGGAAGCTTTTAAATGTTCAGGTCTCTGCAAATGCGAAGGATGCCAGAGTCCATTTGGAAGACAGTGATCAGAGGTTAGATCTCAATTTTACAGTCTAAACCTTGACTTCTTTGTTTCTTTGCTTTATGATTTGTCATAAACTTCCTGATTTAATCGGATCATTATGTGTTTAAATCTCTAAATCATAATTTTCTTTCCATGATCTATTTTATAAATTCACACACACCCTCTCATGTTGAAGTCTCATGTCTCCCTACAACTTAAATGTTGACCGGAATGATGATAAACAAAAATTGAATAAATGAAATCGCTTCTTCCTTCTTCTTTTATGTATGCTTTTAAACTCACGTTTAATTACAAATAAAACAATTAATAACTTGATGAGAAAGTAGAGAATAAAGGAGTTGTAGTGAGGAATGAAAAGTTGTAGTAGATAAACTAAAATACATTTGAGCTAGAATTAATAAAATCTTAAATTTATTTATTAAACTACAAAAGCACAACATAAATCAATGAAAAGAGGAACATATATAACCCAAAATTCTCATATCTCGAAACACATTATAGGTAAAAAAAAGTTCCCAAATTAACTAAAATTAAACCCTTGGTATTCCTACCTCCCGATCTCTAAGCGCTTGTTTGGTTCAAGGGGGGAATTTGGAGGAGAGGCATGAAGGGGAGTTTGGAGGGGAGAGATTTGGAGGGTTTTGAAATTTTTTATGTTTGGTTCAATGAGGGAGTGAGAAGGAGGAATCTTTTTTTTTCGGTTGTGAGTAAGAGTGAGAAGGAGTGTAATGTGCAATTGACCAATTTACCATTTAGTATGAAACTAATTAATATCAATTATATTAAACATATTAATTATATTAATTTAAGTATAATTAATACTAATTATTAAACCAATACAAATTTTATTACTATTAATTATATTAGTATAAAAGTTAGTATTAAACTAATTAATATTAATTATATTAAAGATATTAATTATATTAATTTAAGTATAATTAATATTAATTATTAAAATAATACAAATTTTATTATTATTAATTATATTAGTATAAAAGTTAAAATTAAACTAATTATTATCAATTATATTAAAGCTAGTATAAAAGCTAGGACTTCGATGAAACTGGAGGGCAAGATGGTATTTTCAAGTGATTTTTTGAGTTTAAAAAATAAAAACTTTTCCACCCCTCCAAAAAACCCCGATTTGGTGTAGTGGAAAATGAGGAGTTTGGAGGGATTTGTCACCCCTCCTCACCCCCATACCCCACTTAGTAATATAGATATACTTTTTAAAATTAAAACATTCCATGAGAAAATTTCAAAATGTCAATCTAGTTTTTTTTAATTTAAAAATATATATAATTATATGTAACCAATAGACTCACATAAATATATATAGATGATTGATAGATAGATATTTTTTAAAATTAAAAATACTCTCGATGTAGATAGACTTTTTAAAATTAAAATATCCAAAATTTTGATAAAATTTCAAATCTCAATCTAATATTTTTTTATTTTTTTAAAAAAATTAAAATTATGTCCTATACACTCCAATAAATATATAAATAGATATTTTTTAAAATTAAAAATACTCATATTTATTAGATAGATTTTTAAAATTAAAAATATATAAAATGATATAGTCATATCTGGCACAACACGTGTCATAAATCCCATATAAGAGGCTTGAAATCTAAATCTGCCACTTGGCAAAATCCCTGGCATCCACCCGGCGAAATCTGGGCCAAAGACCGATCATCATCTCAACCCTCCACATAACCGACCCAAAACCCAACTAAAACCCTTCCCCCTGGATAGAAAGACAGTAGCAGGCAGAAACATTAATGACAAAGGAATAAAATACATGATAGATCTTTGCCGAGCAAAAAATCTGGCTTAGAAGACTAAACGTCAAAACTCCCCCGACACCGGATGGGACGTCAGTTGAAAAACAATCAACCCACTTGCTATGACAATTCCCCTCCCCCCACTTGCCCTACCAGTGGGCAAGATATTACCCACCGCCTTAAAACCCTATATAAAGAAAGGAGGTGAAAGACCCAAAGGTAAGAAAAAAAATCGCATAACAACTCTCGCTTCTTCTTTCCAAAAACACTCCACTAACTTGACCGTCGAAGTTAAATCCGGGCAAAAGGCCCACTCCAATCATTTTTCCTCTCATGTGCAATTTTTCTCCTGCCCTCCAGAAGAGCAAAATTATTCTCCACCACCAGCTATAAACGTCTGCACCAAAATAAATACAGATCTCAACCGTTGATCTGAATCGGATCTGATCCCGAAGGAAGACCGGTTTTCAACACCAACATAAAATATTTAGAAAATTTCAAAATACCAACCTAACTTTTTTTTATGAATTTTTTAAAAATTAAAATTAGACTCATAGATAGATATGTGGCATATGACTCCAACATTCCCCAAATGCGTGGTAGCATCATTAGCAGAATAAATAACATATCTCAGTGCAACTGCAAACCAAGTATTAATTGTTTATTAATCACACTAGCTAGTAGTTATCAGATCCAACCTTGTAGATTAATTAATGAATAATCCTTCAATCTATATATTATAGATATTCTAATGAAAGTCAGATCTCTCCCTCTCTCTCTCTCACACGCAGACGCACACACTTTATGCGTGTCTCAGAGCGCATGGGATGAGGGCCATAATTTATACATCTTCTTCCCGAGCTTTGAAAGATGAAGACATAATCATAGAGATGGAGCGGGGGGCCAAGACTTTTTGTAAATTCTACTTTGCTGTTTGCCAGCCCTTGCTCCAAATTGACGAGTTTCATGGTAAGAATATAAAAGACGACCCAACGACGACCTTAGTTTAGCCATGGTTAGGTTACTAAATTAAATGCCACAATTGAGACCACACCACACTACACTACCTGCACAGTGGTAACCTGGACACGCTTGACCATGTCTACACAGACACACTACTGTGATCGCGGTTTGTTACGCAACAATCACGTGACTGTCATCATAATTGGTTGGCGGCCTTCAAGTGTATCATGTGAATCGCGGAGGGGTAATTAATTTTCTTATATTATTTATTTATTTATTTATTTATTTCTCATGGCTTCGTAAGTTAATTTTTAAGACTCTGGGGAGTGGTTAATGCTTGGAGATTTAAAAAAAACAAAAGATTACTGTGAAAAAACTACTTTATCGTAGAAGACTATTATTTGGTGTAAAAACCAATTTCTTCTGAAGATCAAATCCAATCTTTGATCAACAGTTAAAAATTGTTTAACATCAAGCCAAAGAAAGCAATGGCTAGCTCTTCTGGTTCGCCCTAGTGTAGTTCTCATGCTCAAGTTAATTAGCAAGAGAGCAAGAACTTAGACATGGTGGAGGAGCTTCAATCCCAAAGAAGTTGTATACATGATCCCTTTATTTTCTCTCCTCTTATCTCTCTTCATTCGGCCCCCATCCCCTTTGTGTTAGAGATATTGTTTGTTGTGTTTATTTTCTAACAACTTATCTTCCATACTATATCGACTTTTTCTCATGCATCACTTTTAACAAACTTTCACTTTTTTCCAGGGATGTCCACACTCGGAACTTGTATTTGAGTGGATGAAGCTCGTGGGATACGACCACATGTATGTCCTAAACGAAGCAATGTGTCATCCAAATTTACCCATATCATATATATATATATATATATATATATATATATATATATATAGAAAAGAAGGATGACTTAGTAGATAAAAAGGGGAGGGTAATTTCTTTATAGTTTATACAATATAATAATTTGTTTATACATGAATAGAGTTTTCTAATAAAAATATTCAAGGAAATTTGTAAAGACTACACCAATCAAAACACTGAAAGTTTTTTCATAATAAAATTAACAATAGAGAGGGTGTTATTTGCAAAATCTTTTGTGAAACCAGTACTCACCATTTCTGTTATTTCCATATATGAGCAAGCCGCATGTTTTTCATATTAGATTCCATTCCAAACGAAGGCTTCTTCCTAATCTTAATTAATTATACATAAATGTCAGGATTTAGATGAATTAATTTTTTTAAATTTTTTTTAGATTAAATTAATTAAAGAATGTTGACAGCTCGGCCTTGAAAACGTGGTCAGAGGCTCAGAAACGTTTAAAAGGCCGAACCAGGTCATTTCCCAGGACCACGGAAACCGTTTCGGACTGCACCACGGACTGAATAATAATAAAATAGAAATATAATATTTTTAAAACAAAAATTACAAAAACTGAAAAACCCTAGAAAATTATTTTTGTCAACCCAGCTAATCAATCACTATCTATCATTTTCTTACCAAAAAAATAAAAGAAATTCCACGTAAGACCCGGTAAAAGTACCGGCCCGCTCCTCCAAGGGCGGTGACGGCAACGGCCGACAAGAAATAGAAACAATCAAAATGAAAACGGAGCGCTCTACTTGTCTCGTTTTCTTTTGTTTTGTTGTTTTCTTTTTCTTTTTTTTGCCCTTTGAGTAATTAAATAATGAGATTTTTACTTGATACACCCTGAAAAATAATAAAATTAATTTTCACCCCTCTCACTTTTTAATAATACCCCTATAATCTGCTGTTTTATTTTTATCCAACTTATCACCCCGTGATTTTTTCCTAATAAAAGTCCTAAATATTTTTAAAAAAAATATCTAAAAAACCAAATAAAAGATAAAAAAAATATTTTTTATGGTTGATATTTATCTATTATTAATAAAAAATTAAAATGATTTTTAAAACTATTATTAAAAAATTATGATTTTAATGAGTTTACTCTTCAAAACCTATATTCACATCTTAACTGACCATGGGGGGACCAGAGGAGTCTTTGTGGCCTATGTCAAATAAAAAATATTATAAATAAAATTATATTTAATTTATAAACAAATAAAAATATGGGATTAATTTTTAATATAAAAAGATTAAAATGATCATTATATATATATATATATATATATATATATATATATATATATTATAATATGAGATTTTGTATTTAATTCAGATTAAAATATAAGAATTTAGACCTGGGTAATAAGTAAAATATAACTAAAACAAGGTTATGGGGGTATTATTGAAAAAGGGGGTGATAAATAATTTCTCTATTTTTGAGGGGGTCACAAGTAAAAAAAATATCTTTGGTAAAAAATAAGTGTTAGGTTGGGCGAACAGTACGAGAAAGGGAAAGGAAAAAATCTCTGTTTTCCCGCCGCTCGTTCTTCTTGAAAAACAAGCACAGTGAGAAGAAAAGGACCGGAAAGAAGGGAGATAGAGGGGGGAAGAAGAGGATGTGGGAAAGGTTTTGGAGCTCTGAAGATGGATACGCCGGACAGGAGTAAGGTCGTGACGCAGATTTCTAGGTTTGAGGTGATGCTGACTTTCTTCTTAGTGGTTTTTGAGGGTTTTATGCGGTTGCTCTTGGTGGTCTGTAGGGTTTTGGTTTGGTTTGGCTGGATCGGATGGTTTGGTATTGTTTTCAAAGAGTTGAGGGAGATTTTGGTTGTGTTGATGGGGAGTGGAAGCGTTTCTGGATTTTTTTTTTTTTTTTTTTTTTGGCTGAGTTTTAACCTTTGGAAGTGGAAGGTGTTGTTTACTTGAAAAGAAGGGATTTTTTTTATGGTTTTGTTTAGGTGC
Source organism: Dioscorea zingiberensis (assembly GCA_026586065.1). NCBI lineage: Eukaryota > Viridiplantae > Streptophyta > Magnoliopsida > Dioscoreales > Dioscoreaceae > Dioscorea > Dioscorea zingiberensis. The sequence goes on along the minus strand of CM048819.1, from coordinate 60,301,803 downwards.
AGTAGGGTTTGATGGTTTTGCTTAGAATTGTAAATTTTCAATTGAAAGTATGTGTTTCTGGATTTTTATTTTTATTTTTATTTATTTATTTATTTATTTATTATTTTTTAAGTTTGTCTGTGTGTTTTGGGTGTCAAAAGTTTAAGGTTTTTGCCTCTTGATTTGTCTTGATTTGAATTTTATGGGCAGTTGGAGTTCCCAGGCTTCTGTTTGGTAAGTTCTTTGGATGCGTTTAGTGTTTGTAAGTTTGTAGCTCTATTTTTCTAGTTTGGAGCAGTGGATTTAGCAAATGGAACTTTTAGAGTATCAGTATTTTTGGGCCATTGATAAGCTTGAACTTGTTGTGCATGTGATGTATGATTTTTATAGCATCACTATTGTGAACGCTAAGCCTGTCTTAACAATTCCTTACCATCTACTTTGGTTTGAGGGGCATAACTAGACTATATATTGTTTTTTCATATTCAGATGGAATTTTAACTGAAGTTTATTGAGAATTCTCTATTTTGAGAAATTTGATGCCTTCTCCTGTGACTGGATCTAAAATCCAGCACTTAAGGTTCTGGTTTATTTATTTATTATTATGTAGGAAATTTGGAGTTCCTCTGATTTTACTGATTTTTCTGGTTTCAAACATCCTGCCTTTAGTTTTTTTTTTATCTCTTTTGCCCATGCCATTGTGTGTAATTGTAATTGTATCATCTGCATTTGTACAAGGCTTGGTGTGCAATCAGGGTTGCCCCTTGATTAGCTCTGCCTTATAGTTCAATTTGTTCAAGTTGAGGAAATGGTTTCTTTGTATACTAGGGTAGATTATAGTTTACTGCATGTAGCCTGCACTGGCAGGATGTTTCCCCTTTGTCAGTTGGACTGCAGACGATAGCACATTTCTTTCACGACTTTTATATGGCCTTCTCTTTTCAGCCATGTACTATTCAACTACATTCTCTATGTAACAGGCACCATCTTTATTCTATTAAGTTGGATGGTTTATTATATGCAAAGTGTTCAAGAGCTTCTTGTCTTATTATCTGCTTCTGAATGCAGGATTCGCCGGTATTCAACTTCATCAATAATTTGTCTCCTATCCAGCCAGTTAAATCAGTAAATGCTGCGCAAACATTTCATTCATTGAGTTTTGCATCTATCACTTCAGTCTTTACTTCACCACATGCCAATCCACAAAAGGAGTCAAAGTCTTTGTTAAGGTAGGTAGTAAAATGTTGTTCATCTTCTCAGCCACAAAAATTTCCCCGTAACATCTCTCTCCCTTCTTAGGCACTCCTTCTTTGAACGACCGAAACTTGGGACTTCTTCTAATAATGACAATGATCATAGTTTATCTGCTGGGGAAGCTAAAACTACCGGACCATCTGGTTCCACTGTGACATGCTCTCTCAATGAGGCAAATGTTGATCCTCCAGATGATTGTCCAGATGTACCTGGTGATTTACCAAAAGCTGAGCCTTATGACTGTGGCAGTCCCAACCACAATATTACACCCTTCTATGTTACCAAGTTCGATCTCAAGTTGGACATGGGTCATACACCAGCTGAACTGGTACACTATGTTCAAGATGGTCTGGACAAAAGAAAAGGTTTATTTCTCACACAACTTGAGCTTGAGGATAGACATCAGTTTAAGCCAAATGAGGAAGAATTAGCAGAGTGTGCTTGGGAGAACTTAATGTGTGATGATGGAAATGATCTTATGATTTTTGATCCTCCCACTGAATCTGATGTGTTCAATTGCCCAAATGAAAATTCACAAGATAATGATGTGAAGCTCTTTAGTTCTTTTCCATCAAGCCTCCAAAATGATGTTGTTGACGATGTGAAAGAACTGCAACCTAATGTTTCTTTTCTCCCTTATCCTGAAGAAGTGAATAGTGTACACCATGTAGAACATATTAAAGAGCAACTTGAAATGGATCAGACACCTCAAATTCTCTTAGAGAATTGTCAGAATCAAGCTGTGACAAGTGACACAAATTATAAACCGGGATATGGCTTGGCTTCTGACATTCCAATAACCTGCAAGGTAAATACTAACTGTAGGATTTTGACTTGATAATTTTTTTAGCAGATGCTTCGTTAATTTACGGCATTGATGTGTGTGGTGTTTATAGATGCTTATGCTATTCCCATTTCAATCATAAACAGGAGAACTTGGAAATATTATTATTCTGTGTAATGCATCTAGAGCAGAGGTTATGAACCAAACTTTACTTTCCAATAAAATCATATGCTGACAACGGCATCTCAGCCGAGTGGTCAAACCGGTCGCGCTCCTCGACACCCACCCGGGTTCGAGGATGCGCTGAGGGAATTTTCCTGGGGCACGTGGTGGGTATAGAAACCAAAATACCCGTGCGCTGGGGTTCGATCCCGTGACTAAGCACGTCCGTGGGTAATCTTAGCTAGGCGGGGCTGACCGCCTGGCTCTTATGTCCCAAAAAAAAAAAAAAAAAAAAAAAAATCATATGCTGCTGTTGATCTTGAAAATCTGATAGCACAGTACATTACAGTTTCAAAAATATATGTTGATTATTGGGGTCATCTTTGTGAAATGATGAACATGTTAGGCTGGAAATTTTGGTTTTTGTATATTACATCATATATGTAATGTTTGATGATAGACTTCCTTCTTTCAGGACATTATTAGTGATCCCTGCTGAAAGGAAGCCATTGATTTCATACTTTTCTACTTTTCTAGTTGAAAATCTCATCTTCTATGCTGCCTATTGTCTCTTGTATTTCATTAATGAGCCCTATTTTTTAAGATGCTGTTAATTGTTGTTTACCTTCACATGGAGCATTATTTAGATCTCTTCTCAGTGCTTGTTGACTTCTTTGCTTGTCCGCCAAGTTTTGGGTGTTCTTTAGGCATACCAATTTACAGGTCCCATGAACTGATATGTAAATAGAACATATGAGTTTTGATAATTTATTTAAATCATATTCTTATCTTCTATTAACTAATCCTCGATAACTTCCATCTTTACTTGGAGGATGTCTTTTTTTGTGCTGTGAATTAGTTTAGAAATTGGTTTGCCTATCTTCTTGTGCAGGCTGAATTTCAGCAACAACGTGGCACACGAAGGCGTTGTCTAAACTTTGAGGTACCTAGGGTTCCTAAAATGAACTTGCACAGTGACTCAACTCCCCATACTCGCCGATCTCTTGTCCATCCAATGAAGAATATTCATCAGGTGATAGCCAGCCGGTTCCTTTGATGGTTGGAAATCTTTCACCATGCATGTTGCCTGGTATTGGCTTACATTTGAATACTCTTGCAACAACCTCAAAGGATAAATTGCTTTCTCAAGGAACAATTGTTTCTGGCAGAAGTTTAATTAGCATGCCAAGTTCTACTGGTCCTGTATCTTCATCAAATGGGCAGGAACATCAGAATAAGTCCTTGTCCATCCAAAAGGACCCGGAACTTGGTGGGAATGAAATTCAGGACCTTAAGATTATGCAAAATGATGTCTCAGAAGCACCTGAATTTAATAATGGCGAAGACTTGCGTCCAAATAGCCCCAGAAAGAAAAGGTCTGCTCTTTATACTGACAGGTTTATCCTTGTTGTTGCAGTCCATCTCTTATTCCTTTTTCATGTGAACAGTGTCCAAAACTTATTTTCTGATTATCCACAGGCGAAGAACTGAAATTGGTTCTGAAAGTGATTCTTGCAAGCGTTGCAACTGTAAGAAGTCACAATGCTTGAAGCTGTGAGTAATTTTTTTGAAAAAAAAAAAACTGATTTAATATAGTCCTTGTAAGCACAAATTATACTTTCTTGCTAATCATCTGAGTGAGCATTGTGGTTTTATATCATGCATCTGCTTTATTAGAGCCATAAAACACCATCACACTAGTCACTTTGTCAAAGTTGATTCTTATAATAATTTTGATGTACTATTTCATCCGAGTTGTTAAAAAAAATTATGATCTCTCACCTGGTTTCTATTTGGTTTTGAAGTTTCAACTTTTAACATTATGGTCTTTATTGTATCAACTTACAACTGATCTAGCTGATCAAGTCTTGATGCTCAGACCTCGGTGAACTATATGATTGAACAATATGTATGTTTGATTTTGCATGCAACCTGTTGTGCTCTGGGAACTGACATGCCAGTCAGATTTGATTTTGAGTTTCTGAGCAATATACCACTTCAAGAAACTGATAGACTATAGTGCTCCATGGATTTCTCCTTCCATGTGCTTTATATTTCCCTTTACCAGAGAGCGTTACAACAAATATCTTGCACTATATCCAGTTACCTCCTTAACAAAACTTATATATTTAATCTCCCTGACTACATGTATTATACTGCTAGAAACCCTTAGAGCAAATCTATGGTGATAGTATAAGTTAGTCAATGATATAAATGCTAGGAAACATGATCTTTGAATAAAATTTTACTATTTTTCTTGTGAATTTTGATTTTTAGAATAGAATTCAAACAAATAATACAAAGTACACTTTTTTATGTAAATATTCCAAGTTTATTTTTTATGCTTATCCATAAAGATCAGTGAGCTCTATATCTGCATAGCATATGTAATCAAGATCCAAACTTGTTCTAGGTGGTTGCGGTGATAATTATGTTGAAATAATTAAGATATCAATAGCATTGCCTTCTATGTGGATATTTTAACATTTAAGCCTTTCTCTCTGTGCGATACTAATTTGATTTTTTCCACCATGAGTTTTCAGACAACTTGGTGTGTGTGTAATTTTTATTCTAGTAATGCTCTGTTCTTGGTGCCATTTCCAACAGTTACTGTGAGTGCTTTGCTGCTGGAGTATTCTGTGTTGAACCATGCTCTTGTCAAGGTTGTTTTAACAAGCCCATTCATCAAGAAAAGGTCTTGACAACACGCAAGCAGATAGAATCTCGAAACCCAATTGCATTTGCTCCAAAAGTAATTAGAGCTTCTGAGTCCTCTTGTGACACTGGGGTAAAAATTCAAGCCATATTTAAATATTTTTATTTTTTATTTTTTTGGAATACTTATGCAGTAAATTGTTATTGATATCACTTCTCGTATTCACATACAGGAAGATGCAAACAAGACTCCAGCTTCAGCGAGACATAAAAAAGGATGCAATTGTAAAAAGTCAAGCTGCCTAAAGAAATACTGTGAATGCTATCAGGTTTTGATTCTGTGCTCTTCTAAAAGTTGTCTTCATCTTGTATATTTTCTGATCAAGGCTGGTTGTTTCTTTTTATAGGGTGGTGTTGGTTGCTCTGTTAGTTGCAGATGTGAAGGGTGTAAGAATGCATTTGGAAGGAAAGATGGTGAGTGCTGATTTCAGCTGTCTATATTGTAATTTCTTGCTTTGATGATGAAAGCTCTATCATTATTCCTGTTATTTGTAATAAATATCAAGGATCCTAAAGTGAATATCCCAGCACCTCCTTCCATTTGAATCATAGTTTGTTCAAGGTTCAGCTATCTACTATTTTTTGTCTTCTTCCTTTTTATAACTCTTGTTTATTGCTCAATTAATTTTTTTTAAATTTTTCTAAATTGTGTTTTCTTCCTTTCTTTTTTTCCTATTGCATGAACTCTTCATATTTATGCTTTATAGATAATCTTGAACGGTATCCAAGTAGAATTTTGTTGTTTTAGATTTTTAAATTCTATCAGTAATGGACTCCTAAGATCTATTTCCTTGCTAGTTTGACACAGTCCTTAATCGGAGAACCAGTCAACCAACTGGAGTTACTGATTACCATTAGGCTTATATTTGTATTACCATTCTTTTTTGAAACATATCTCCAACTTGACAAGATGACAAGATACTTGTGAACCTTTGAAGAGAGCACCTATTCTTCCAACATCTTCAGAAATGGATAGTGTATAAAACTTGGTGGCACTGTAAGAAAAAATGCTTGGGGAAATGGCTTTTGTTTTCCCTTCTGGTTATTGCCCTTATTTTTCCTCCATAGCTCCTATGCAGCATGCTATCTAGGTCACATTGCTTAAGAACTACTTGACATGTGTTAGCATTTCTTTCTCAAACTCTTGACATATGTTTCTTGCTGCACTCCTTTGTAATCCTGGGTAGATATGTCTTCGATGGGGGATGAAGAGTTCGAACATGAAGAAGAAAAGGATCCATGCCAAGGAACTGATAAACCAGATGGAGGTCAACAAAATGTTAATATTCGGAATGATGAACACCAAGTTCCAGATGACATTTCACAGTTAACACCTGCTCAAGATCTCAGGTTCAGCAAATTATGCATTGCTGTATAGATTTATTTTTTTCACTTCAATTACTTCAGTATTGATGAATTTTATTCCTCAGACCATCTGTCAACATACCAATTTTTTCAACTGGCAAGCCCCCTCGAACTTTGGGCCGACAAATTGGTGATTCTTCTCAGTTGAATTCCTTTACAACTTTCAGAAAATGCGACATTCCACCTTCTCAATGTGGTAAATTTGACAAGCTCAGCAACTCTGTTTTCGAGGATGACACTCCTACAATTTTAAGAGGCAATAGTTCACTGATCAGTGGTGTCAAGGCTGTGTCCCCTAACCGGAAGAGAGTCTCGCCGCCTCATTTTGGTACCCGATTGACTCCAAACCGCAAAGGAGGCAGGAAATTGATATTGAAGGCAATTCCTTCATTCCCACCTCTGAACAGTGATGTGAACAGTGAAAATCCAATGAAATAATACAATACTTATCCTGACTTAAGGTAAGTCTTCATCATTATTTTTTTTTCTTGTTGTTTAGTCATTTGGTTTGCTCTCTAATGGATCCTCTCATCAGTGATTAGATTGCCATGGATGGAGCATTCAGCCTGGGTCCAGATAAATACCATTTTCCAGCCTTTCAACATCGCAGTTCTGAAATGGTTTATTATCTGGATGGTTGTAAATTTTTGTTTCGACTAGTTGGACTTGTGCCAAAGGTATCTTTCTAAGTACATCTGCAGTGAGTATCTCTTTATGTTTGTGTGTTTATCTGATCTCTTCCATGTGTTTATTCCATGACAAATAAACAATAATAGTGTGCCTATAATTACGATTGTGTTTTCATCATTTCTTACCTTTTTATTTTATTTTTCTACTTTGTTTGATAATCATGCCCAATTCCAAATGTTTAGACAAATTGCATTCAATTAGGTACAATGTGTTTACGTAAGTTTGAAGTTGAAGGGGTAATTTGCAAACAGTTGGTATCACCAAGCATTCTTTTGTGTTTTCTTTTCATTCCCTGTAAAAGAATGCAATCTGTGTATTTGTGCAGCCTCTGAACATCCAATTGCTTTTATGATCCAATATTGCATCTCTTTTGTTAGACAAACCAGTTCTGACAAAATCCTGAAGAATGTCATCAAAAGAGCAGTGACAATCATTTTGGGGTACCAAATTTAAGTAAACAAGCAGACTGGATCTAATTGAAAATGTAATGCATACAGATTCATTAGAAAATTATGTACCAGGATTCACAGTTCACTAAGTTAATTCAGTAACTTCTGAAAAATTAGTAGCATCACTCAATGAATTAAGCTATAGAAAAAGAATGGTTAGCCACCTATATATCTTTTGATGAAAAAAAAAAAGATTAAATGGAAGTGAGTATAAGGACAATTCAGGCCCCAACAATCTTAGCAACATCCTGTGTCATACCTTCCTCAGCTGACCTATCAATCTTTACACCACAATCCTCACTAATGTGATCATGGACCTGAAAGCCAAATACAAAATGTCTTACCTAAGAAGCTAAATGCATAAATATCATGTAGGATTAGGCATGTCAAATACTCAAGCTGTTCGTGAATAGCTCAAAATCGGTTCGAAATTTCGAGTCAAGCTTTATCAAAATTTAATATTAATATATTAATATTTAATAATATTTAATATATAATATTAATAGTAATTTTTTAATTTCGAGCTCAATCAAGTTAAAATCGAGCTTTTGAAATTAAAATTGAGTCAAACTTAAACAAACTTATTTGAGCTAATTTTAAACTCAAACTGAGCTTGAGCTCAAACTAAGCAATTTTGAGCGGAGCTCGAGTTAGGCCCAACCCAATCAAACTCGGCCCGTTTACAGCCCTAGGATACCTTATCTAACAGTTATCTAACTTAGAAAGGAAGTTAAAATAAAATTACAAACTTTTGAAGGGTATATTTGCAATTCAACCATCCCAAAGAGCAACAATGGCGTCCGAGCTGAGTGAGCATGTCGAGCAGGAGGAGCCTCCGGCTCCTGGAGAAATGCAAGGGCATGCAACACTTGAAGAAAGCTCACGCTCGCATCGTCACCGAAGGCCTCGGTCATGACCACTACGCAATGAGCAGGATCATGGCCTTGTGCGCCGATCCGAACAATGGAAGCCTCGGCTACGCGCAGGCGGTCTTCGAGCACACCGCGAACCCCACCCTCTGCATTCGCAACACCATGCTGAAAGCCCTCTTGTTGAGAAGAGAACACTGGAGAGTTATGGAGGTTTATCAGAAGATGCTGAACGATGGCGTTCATCCGGATCACTATACTCTTCCGTATGTTCTCAAGGCTTGTGCTGGAATGCAGGATTGCAGAGCAGGGTTGGAGGTGCATGCTCATGTGTTGAAACTTGGGTTTGGATTTGATGCTCTCGTTGGGAGCACGGTCATCCTCATGTACATGGCCTGTGGTGAGACTTGGATTGCACGGCAGGTGTTTGATGAAATGCCGCACAGAGTTGCAGCGTCTTGGACTTTGATGATCTCTGGGTATTCCAAGCTTGGAGAGATTGAAGCAGCGCGCGCACTGTTTGATGGAGCACCGGTCAAGGATAGAGGAGTTTGGGGTGCCATGATTTCTGGTTATGTGCAGAGCAATGGTTTCAAGGAGGGATTGCTGATGTTCCGGCAAATGCAGGTAGCTGGGTGTGAACCTGATGAGGGAGTTTTAGCCAGTGTTCTTTGTGCTTGTGCGCATGTGGGAGGATTGGATCTTGGGACATGGATTCACAACTACATACACTGGATTGGTTTGCCCATGAGTGTTCGATTAGGAACCGCTCTGGTTGACATGTATGTCAAGTGCGGCAACTTGGCTATGGGTAGGATAGTGTTTGACGGCATGCCTCAAAAGGACACCGTGTGTTGGAATGTGATGATTTTAGGATTGGCTATTCATGGAGATGGAAAGGGAGCACTCGTGTTATTCTCCGACATGGAGAAGGAAGGGTGTATGCCAGATGGTGCAACATTCCTTGCTATACTGAGTGCATGCGGTCACTCGGGTTTGGTGAAGGAAGGCCTCAACAAGTTTGATTGTATGAGATCGGTTTATGGTATTGAGCCTAGTGCTGAGCATTACGGCTGTGTGGTCGATTTCCTTGGTCGATCAGGGCTTTTTGAGCAGGCTATGAAGTTGATTGAGAGCATGCCTGGCTCAACAAGTTCGTCGGAGAAAGCAGTTGCGTGGAGAGCTTTATTGAGTGCCTGCTGGAACCATGGAAAGGTAGAAATGGCTGAAATTGCAGCAGATCATCTCTTGCAGTTGGAAGTGCACAGTGGAGTCTATGTCCTGCTGTCAAATATATACGAAGATTGTGGTAGACAGGGCGATGCGAAGAGAGTTAGAAAGAGTATGAAGCATAGAGGGGTACGAAAAACACCAGGCTGCAGTTCAATTGAGATCGGTGGACGAGTTCATGAGTTTGTTGCTGGTGAGTGGATGCACCTGCAAATAGAAGAGATAATTGGAGTACTAGATGGCTTGAATGATCAATCAGTCTCAGTATGTTAGAGATCAAATTGTGAGCTCAGACTGACTGATTTTTCTTTTGATCATACAACACTCAGAGTGAATTCAATGCTCAAGTTACACATGGAGGTGTCCTTAGAAAATTTTCAGATGATTTTCCTGGCAATTCATATTTCTGGTGTATTTTTCATATCCAGGGAAGAACCAGCGCGATACCTATGATTAAAATAATTCTAGCAAATGTTTGTACTCACAATCAGCAGAATGAAGTGTAATTGTTCATACATGGCATCTTGTAATCAAGTTACAGTCAATCTATGTTAACATACAAAAATAACTGATGTTTGGTTCAATCCAAATCTACAATTGATCCAATACTTTAATTATAACACAACTCTTTTGGGAAAAAAAAAGATTGATTTATTGCTCTATTACAGAAACATTATACATGTTAATGAGAATAACAAACATTCAAACAATAATCAATTTTTTTATTTTTTTTCTCATACATCTAGTAATTTGAACTTCTTCACGTCTGAAGCTTACCAGTTGAAATCAAGATCAATTATTTATTGTTTTCTGATAGGCAACCTGCATTATACCAAACAAACTTGTCAGTGAAATTAAATCGATCTAACCAATAGCAGAACCTGGAGGCAAGACCAGTAAGTAAAGGATACTAGGAAATTCCAGAAAAAAATGCATATTGCTGGTGACTTACTCCCCAGAGAATTATTGGTATGAACATAACTTCACAAATATGAATAGCCTCAATGAACAGAGCTAGGCCCGTGTAAACAAAAAATACATACCGAAGTTGACGTCTTTAGCAACTCCCTTATTGCCATTGTGGCATAGCATGAAGCAGGTAAGGTAAATTCCAGCTTAAGAGCCATCTTAGCCGACGGGGTATCAGATTTGCAGAGTGAATCAATTTGTGTTGAACACTTGTTCGCATCCTCAGCCATATTACTCTCATCCATACTCATTTCCTCATTTTCATCCTTTGACTTGTGGCCAGAATTCCCATTGATGGTCACATCCACCGTCACAGCATCAGGTCTGACTTTGGATATAACATCCAGATCAGTCTCTGCCAAGGGAATATTATCATCTGTATAAGTTAGTAGTTCCCTGCAGCCACCAACACTAAATATTTCAATGCCCCAGTTATTTATCAAAGGTATACTCCAAATCTGAAAACCAACGTAGTCATTGTATCAGTGAAGATGCACATACCAAACAAAATCAACAGGCCTCTGGAAAACCCGCCTATAGTCTCCCTTCATATCAGTAATTGAAAATTCCCTGAAATCCATGTTGAACATTACCATGTTATTGATTGCATTACAGGACTGGGCAAAGACAACCATGTAAGATCCTTTTAGTAAAGAAAGCAGATCAAATACCTAGTTGATTCTAAGTGAAGAATGAAATTATACCAGTTCTCACCATATTAAGAAGTGATAGAACAAGAGAGGTAGATAAATTTTTAACATAATTCTCAATGCAACAAAAGCTCATGAATAAATGTAATGGAATCACTCACTACATATAACAACACAAAGTAACAATGGCTACACTTACTTGGCACCATGTGCACTTTCGGTCAAGCTAATACCATCCTGCGGATAAAAAAAGTAGATCATAAAGGGCATCACTAGAAAGATTTGACTGAAAAGCGCGTACTTCAATCATTCTCAGGTGAAGTACAAAACCGTAGACAGAACAAATTGTTGATTACAATGTGCTTAAATCACCAGAGCAATATAGTAATAAACAAACTGGTGTGGAGATTTGTTTGGACATACGACAATTAGAAAATATCAAATTGGTGAAGCCATTATTATGGGAACATGAAAAAATGTAACAATGAAAATATAACTTGCCTTCTTTGCTATTTCATGGTACACATCAGCAATATCATTTCCTGGATAGAGCACCCTTGAACTGCAAATAGAACTATTAAGACTGTATCCTCTGATGCAGTCTAAATTTTCTTAGATACTTCTTACCCGGGCAGAGGAAGTACAACATCATCAAAGGCAAATCGTCCTGCAAGTAGATCTTCAGAATCCACAACCTGTAAAAGCCACATTATGATCTTTTAGCAAAGTATACAGAGAAAATCAGAAAGAGACAAGAAACAAGCACCAGAATCTTCAGTAGAAAAACTAGAGGGAAAAATTGCTGGTAAGAAATTGTCAAAGGAACTAGACTTACTGATGCCAATGCTAGTAGATTAAAGAAAAACCATAAACATACAAATCCCAAGAGCATATATTTTCACACCTTGACAAGATGAACCAGTTGATCTGGTATGGCTGCCTCAGGCATCTCTGTTTGAATGTCATCATTATAAAAGTCAAAGCAATCGTCAGAGTTAGAATTGTCAATATCAGCTAGTTTTTTGGAAGTGCCATCTTTACAATATACCAAATCTCCCAATACAACCTGTGCAATCCCTGAAATAAATTGTACCAATGACATCAGCAAACAATGTATGTCAGAGAATGAAGCATAGTTAGATATTGTTTAATCTGATATTCATGTTAGTTTGTGAAGGCATATCAGGTTATTCTAGCATGTACATACCATGGATATTAAATTTTCTGCAAATATCAACTCTGCTTTAATTTAATTCCAGGGAGTGAATAAAATGATTTTTTGGATTAATTACACACAACTAATCACCGACTAAATTCACTTAGCATTCTAAGAAAACTCATGTACTACATATAATTTGAACATATCCATAATAAAGTCTTACATATAAGATTACAATGATTAGCTTGGTTAAGCCCAACCAAGAAGTTTTTGAGCTCGTAAATGAGCAAAACAAGAATTGGGGTGCATAATCTCTATATGCATATACATGGCATGCTAATAACTGGTGTGACATTTGAACACCATACAAAAATTATCAGAACAAAGTTATTAGAAATTGCCAGTCATTGGCCAGGGGACAAACGTGATTCCTGCAAAAGTCCCAGTTTCATGGACAAAAATTGTTTCATATAGATTGTACAGATATAATATGAACTAAAGAATAAATGCATGTATTTCTTTTAGAAGTAAGGGGTAAGAATAGGAGCTTTTGGAGGGAAGGGTAGGATTTATTTAGAGGATAGTTAGAACAGAAAGTTGATAAGAACCAAGACAGAATCAGAAAAAGAATGGTTCCGCAGCCAAACATGGATCCTACTTCTAAGGGATCTAGAGGTTTACCTTCCACTCAAATCCTATTGAGTTACATTTGAGTCAAAAGCATTTGTTTAGAAAAGCAAAATCATTTTTTTCTAAATAATACACATTTTCACAGTTGGTCACCAAATGAATCGGATTTATTATTATTCATCTCAAATGACAGTGATGGAAGGTCAAGAAATTTAGTGAAAACCAAACACAAACCATGCTTCTGAACTCTTTTGCTAGCTGCATGGTTCCACAAGTAACTTTGGTAGCTATGAACATACCTAAAGAAATAACAAAGAAGCGCAGAAATCAGTGATTCATGTTCAATGCAATGGAAACATTAAGCATTATAATACTCAGCTCACAAGTCAGTATTCAGGAAAACAGAATTAAAAAAAGGCATTAATACCATCATTATAATTTAATTTCTCAAATCTAATCAATTAAAAGATTTAAACCCAACAAAAAAATAAATTAATAAATTTTCTCTACAGTATTAAAACAAAACCAATAATAGATGTGATACAATCATGCCACAAGATAAAATATGAAAAATAAACATTCACTCCTGGAAGAAATTTGACATTCTTGATCAAAGAAAAAGACAGGTTCTTGGACCTCCAGATTTTTAAGTGATGTGATGGATATTATCTCACCCTAAAGCAAAAATAGATTTTTATGATCAAAACATAACCTTCAAGCCTTATGTAAAATTCATCGAACCACTAACCAACTGATAGTCATCAAAAACAAGTTGGCTATGGGCAAAACTATTTAAATCAACAAGGTCTAGAGAAAGAATAAAACACATGTTTAGAGCCATTTGTCACATAACATCAGAGGATTCATGTAGTGTGCCTAAGTCAGGTTTGGGAAAGATAAAGGCCACACAGCCTGCTTTTTGTGGTTAAATTTCATGTTATAGAATGCATAACTGTACCTAAAAGAACTCAGTTTTCAAAAGTAAACTAAAATTCACCAGTCTACTGAGGAAAGCAAACAGAGGCAGAAATTGAGTGGAAAGTAGCAGGTGAAAATTTATAATCCTTCAATATAAGCCAAGATTTCTAAAAAGACAACTATTTTGGAGATTATGAATATATAAAGCAATGAATAAATCAAACTAAGTCATAAATGAGATCTTCAATGGTGGTGTAATGTGAACCATAATAAACACAAATAAAGGGCTTGAGAAATAAAAATGATGCAAGATGTATCAGTAAAGTATTTTCTAAAGTTAAATTTATGGTAGTGTTGCTATAATCAGACAACACAGTACAGCATGGACAACTAAAACTTAATGCAATCACATACATCATTCTAAGAGTTCTAGGTATCCCCTTTAGTGCCTGCAGATAGTTTCCAGGGCATTTCTTCAGACATTGGAGCTGGTAGAACAAAATCAGTGTTATGCATGTAAAAAGGATGGGGATAGTCAAACAAGTAATAAACAGATATATATAGAAACACATTTTTGTATGTTGTGTGTGCACCTAAATGTGCGTGTGTACACACACACACACGCACACAGGGAGAGAGAGGGCGAGAGAGAGCTAGCTTACAACTGCTCTCTCAGCAACCAGATGGCGAGGAAATTGCCTCAAGGCCACATCAATATCACCATTTTCCTTGTAACATTCACGGGCATCCCTTAGGAAAGGACGTTGTTTGATCTAAAGAGTTAAAATAACAGGGGGCAAACTAATATAAGCCCAGAAAGTGTCTTATTAGTCTAAAAACAATAACAAAACCAAGTTCAAAGAATAAAAATATAAAGGATATCTCCTTCTCTTGGATTAAGAATCAAGTCCACAGCATGGTTCCATTCCCCTTTGAGCAATGCTGCCCCGATCATGTGAGTAGGCACTGAACCACTTCCAAAACGCTAATCCAGTTGAAAACCAAATCAAACAAATTAGATGAAGGTTATTGACAATAGAAAGATAATACCAAAAATGTAGAAATTTCCATAGAAATTTATTTTTATAACCAACCTGTAAGCCATAATAATTAATAAATCCATTCCTTCTCAAGCCATCAGCTGCAGCTTTCACAATATCCTGAGATTCTGCCACAACACCTCTAGTAAAATACGTGGGAGAATATGATGTGTGTGTTAGAACCAAGGAAAGGAATATGTCAATATTGATTCAACGTATGCACATAAAAGTTACCTCAAGGTAATTGTGAACCGGTTTCCCGAGAGTTGACCAAGAACAAGGCCTTCTCTCACATAGCTAAGAAACAATCAGTGTTAAATAGATAAATATATCATCATTACCACAGAGATACATTTTTTTAGATTTTAGATCTTACCCAAAGTCTCCAACTTTGATGCCGATCAATCTGCTGTTCAAAGCAGCCAACTTTTTTGCATGTTGTTTAAATATGGTTACCTGAAAGGAGAGGTATAAATGTTTATGAGAAATGAACCGTCAATGCAATCACATAGACATTCCTCAAGCTTCCAATGATCTTTTAAGCTTGATTCTTCTGTATATTTTCTATCATAAAAGATAGGATAAGGGCAAATTTGCTCACATACATTTGCAAATGTTGTTTAACAAGTTCTTTGGAGTATGACAGCCAGCTAAGTAATGGCATATAGAAAGCCATGAAATATTAACAATGACAGAATGAAATGTCTACCCATTAAGCCATCCAAAGATGTCGCCTTATTGAACAAAATCACTGCATTACATTAGATCAGGTGTTCTACAGGAAATGTTAAATGATAATTCACATCTTTTAACAATAAATTAGAATTCTACAAGGCTTGAATGCATTCAGCAAGAAGCTAATAGAAGAGTAAATTGTCTGACAGAAAAATATGATGAAGAAATTGAAGATCAAGTAGGAGAAAGTAAACTAAAGAAGCAAGGTACCCTTTGAGTTGATATAGAACGTTTATCTTTAGTGCCAGCAAAACCAAATGAGCGTTGCTGCCAAACAAAATGAAAACCAAAGATAACTAGATTAGGTATCATCCTGAGTTTAAAAAAATATAAAAAATACAATCAAGGGTACCTGGTAAACAAAATTAGTCTACAGCTAGCAGTGGATTGGACATAGCCAAAAAGTACCTGAACGCCTAACATCTTTCCAATAACACCTAAGGCCTCTTGTGTGTCCTTATTCTCCTTGTAAAGATGAAATCTAAAGAAGAATGACATCAAAACGACAATAATGTCAAATGGTTGTAATAGATTTGTAAGATATATCAATAACCATGAAAAAATTCACTTAAATCAAACCAAGAAATGCCTAAGCACCCAGATAGTCAAAATCCATGAAACATGTAAGAGTAAATGATTGCTCAGTATAAAAATTCATTCTCACTTTTATTCTTCCAAGTTTCCCAAGCAGATAAAAATCAATATTATGCTCATTAAGGTGATCTCTTCATGATCATATACAAAGACAAATCCTATTCAATGTTTATCTTTTTGGATGGTGGTGCTTTCTCAGTCCACCAAAACTTTTGCACCCCTAGTTAGCTCAGTAGACAAATTCCTTCAAAAACATGCTTTTAGGAATTACTATAAAACACTAAACTATAGCAAGAATTAGAATTCCAAGAACTCATGGAGCTATATTAATGATGACCAGGAATAGAAAATTTCATTAAGCTTTACTTCCGAAATAAGAACTTTTCACTTAACAGTTTATCCATAAGCAATGCCTATGTTAGATAGTTCTCCGCATTCATTTTCCATACTTAAAACGGTGACAGAACCAAAAAGATAAAAAGTTAACTCTATATTAATGAATTTCAGGTACCAAACTCAAGTAAAATAAAAAATACTCACATCAAAAACTTTCCAAGATGCTCAGGCCAATTATCTGAGCCTCTGCTGTCGAAAGGTCTTTCATTTTTAGACCCTGAACCACCAACTTGTTTCCTTTTCTTACCCCTCTTATTCTTACCTCCCTCCCCAGAACAGAACCTCACCCTCACACACTTGGTATCAGCTTCCTCAACAGTGTCCGTAACCAAAAATTTGAAATTCCTCTTGAAGAAGTTATGAACTTCCTAAAATCACTCAAAGTATTCACAAACAATCCTAAAAAAGATGAGAAAAATAATCCAGCTAAGGAAACTGACCGCTCGGTGTGACTTATCAGAATCCGGAGACAGAACGATTGGGGGCACATCATTGGCCTCACTACCAGCGATTTCCTCCAGAAAAACCCTCAGCAATTCAGTGTCAGCCTCCCCAGAAAGAGAACTAAACGATTCGATCTCTCCGGAATAATCTTTATCACTACAAGGTGGATTTTTTCCCTCGTCCTTCTCTTCAGAAATCTAAAGAATCACAGAAAGAAAGAAAAAAATGAGCAAAAGAAGCTAATAATAGAATTAAAAATCAAAAAACAAAGATTTTTATGAATGCGACCAAAATATTACATCCGGCGGGAGATCAAAGGAGGTCAGATGGACGACCTTCCCGTCGAGATCGACTTCATTGACGATGAAATCCGAATACCTGATTCGAGAGAAAGAAAGCATCAGTGAAGAAGAATGAGATCGAGGGACTAGACGGGGGTTTAGGATACCTCATTACCTCTGTTTGAGGACGCCGCGGAAGCCGGGGAGGGAGGAAACATAGCATAGGATACCGACATCGGGTTCCTCGAGGGGTTTCGCCATTGATGGTGCTTGGGAGCACCGAGAGGGTTTGGGAAGTTGGTAGGGTTTTGGGCGGAGGAGGAGGGCGGAAGAGGCGGGACGAGGGTTTAGCGGCCACGACCACCTCATGATGCAACGCGCGCAGCTTCGCTAATCTTGAACATATGACACGTGTGCTTTGTGATTTGTACCGGATGTAGAAAAACAAATTATTTTTCGCACAATTTAAAATATTTAATTTAATGAAACTTAATAGAAAATCAGTTCTACCTAAAAAGTAAGAAAAATTT